>OMNN01013303.1:5884-22589 GCA_900302755.1 Chromis chromis
CTCTCCTGAGACCCCTACTAACCCGCCCCAGGCAGACCGCATGAAGGCATCCCAGGAGTGAAGCTCAGGTGATGAGGCAGCAGCGTGTGTGTGTGTGTGCGCGCACGCATTCGTGTGTGTGTGTGTGTGTGTGGTTCCCATCTCCTGAGATCAACTACCTCCTTTAGAGCACGGATGACAAACAAACACACACACTGATGGTTTTGACATGAGGAAAGTTGAGCTCTGCTCGTTCAGGGGCTTGATGGTGCAGTCAGTCAATATCAGGGTCAAAGGAAGACAAGGAGGAGGAAGTATGGAAAGAAAGAAAAGAAGAAAAAACTAACAAACAGACATTTAAGAAGGTTTTTAAGTCTATGGGAAGTTAAAGACAATCCATGTAAGTCCCTGTAGCCTTCCCACAGAGCTTTGGAGTAAAACGTCATAGTTTACACATCTGTTCATGACGTGGAAAAATTCACTGAGCTCTAAATATTTTAGCTGTCAATTAATCAAGCCCAAATCCATGCATTTCTAAAACATCTATAACAATTTTATTTATAGCACTTGGGGTCAAACTGCTCCTTCTCTAAGGAGCTCTTTCATTCCCTCGGCATTGTAAAGGTTACTGGCAACAACTTTGTGGATGGCTCTAAAGGCCAGCTCATGGTCTAAACTGAATGTGGCTCCATTGATTTGAAGCTTGCTGCCTTCCCATGCTGAGCACAGTAGGTGGACATAGCACAGGATTTCTGAAGAATTTAAAACTTCTTAAAACATGTACAAATCAAAGCACCTTCAGCAGTTTCAGCACTTGTGTGGATAACAGCAAATCTCCACACACAGTCTCCCCTTAAAACATACATTCATTTTCTTCTCTCTCTTTCAAATGTTGCCCTACACATGGACGTCCACAGAGGAGTCTCCTATAGAATTGGACAGATGATGAAATTTGCATCACGTTGACACAGAAAGCACGAATCAGCCTTTAAGAGGAGACTTTGCTAGGAACTGTTGGAGCCATTTAGGAAGATAAAACATTTTTTGAATCCATCTTTGGGACTGGAAAGGTCTGAAAATGCTTCCTGTTGTTGTATTTCTACTAACTTGTATTACCTGAGTCAGACTATTCCTTGTAAATACCCAATAGAATGTGTTAAAAGCAGTGGTTCTAGTCATAATGGAGACATCAAATGACTTCAAAATACAAAATTGGCATCCTGCTTTGTTTGTTTGCCAGCATTAATGAGTAAATACGTGAAATTAAAGTGCAGTATGTTAAAAAAAATAAAACGCCGGTAAGATGTGACATTACATTTCATTTTTCACTTTTGGAGTTTGCCTCTGGGCTTCGGTAACAAGGCTAGATGTGATTTCTATTCTCTGTGTTCCATCATATTAGAAACATATTGGATGTAATCTATCCTGCAGCAAAGTGACAAAGTGCTTTCTCACCAATTACGGACTGCCATCTCCCTCTTCACACCTGGCAGGCAGAGGATGTGGCTGACAGTGTTCATGTGTGACAGAGCGAGAGGTAAAGGGGGGAAAAGGGCAGCGAGAGCCACAGAGACAGATGAAGTCAGAGAGAGGCTTTAAAGAGGCTGTCACTTGTGTTTACATCTCCTCAGTCGTCATCAGCTGAATGGCATATCTGTGTTTCTGTGATATCACACTTCCTCTGTTCACATGTCCTCTTTTTTTAATTCTAAAGGACTATTTTACTCTATGATAAAATCAGGAAAATGTGACACAAAATTAGTTATTTTGGTGGCCTCATATTTTCATCATATGTTTAGAAACCTTTAAAATGCTGTTTGTAAGTGGTTTTAAGTTATAAATTAGGTTATAAATTCAGGAGGGTTGCGTAGTATTGAACCATTTTGGTCAGATTAAATGTGTACTGGAATAAATAAACCAGGTTTTCTCTGGTAAACACAATGCAACAACATAATTGCAGTGAGCATTTCACATTCCCCTGATTTTGCCTCTACAAGACTTAACAGAAGAAGAAAGCTAAGATCCAGTTCTGTACATCTTTGAATGTTTTTTTATTTGAAGGATGCAATTGTAATTTATAATTAAAACAGCATCGCTGTGTATCAAAGTTACATATTTAAAAGTCTTGTTTTTAAATGTAATATGAGTGTAATATATAATTCTTTCCACACAGCTGCAATTTGAGCAAACCAGCTCACTTACAATTCTGCTCGAACACAATAAAACTATTCTTTGTTACTCAATGGAAAATTTTAACATTCGAGTAGTTCAGCCACACTTTAAAACTGATTCTGAAGAGGAAGAAAATGATATAAACTTCCAAAAACAGGATTTCTGGGAGTTTTTTGAAGGTCAGAGGTGTTTAACCTTCCTCTTGTGTTCGGGTCGGCACCGACCCGTTTTTAGGTTTTAAATGCATAAAACAACCACAAAAATGTGTTTATTACATCAAGGCTTTTTGACTTTGTCAGGAACCTCTATTTCAACAAAATAAAACAAAAAAATTGTTTTCACTAAATTATAAAATGCTCTGGTTGAAATTATGACATTTGTGTTGTTAGGGTCGGTTTCGACCCAGTTATAAAAATAAGTTTATAAAGCAATAATTAGAGCCAAAACTGAAATCATGAGTGCTCTGTCAGCCAACAGGGGATTCTCATGTTGCCTTGTTTTCCCATAGTTGAGTTGATGACTTCCAGAGTGCATCGGGGTATACTGACAAAAAAAAGGCCCAGAGGCCCACACCAAAAATATTAAAACCAATATTTTCATTGATAAGGAAGCCTAACAAGGTAACCAAGAGATGAGAAACAAATTGGATGATAGAAAATGGTTTTTAGTGTATTTTACAGCTGATTTAAGACACGGGTCAAAACTGACCCGTTAACATAAGAGATGGTAACAGAAAGCGAACACAAGAGGAAGGTTAAATCCTGAAAAACCACATCCTCTATATGTGTTTCATTGTATTAGTCTGAAAGCTGAAGGCCATGTGTTGCCAGTGGAGCATTATTTTGTTGATAATACAAATTTAATAACCTAGAACTGTTACTACACATATTCTCTTGTAAATCAATACATGGACAAACATGAATCTATGTTTGATCACGCGACAGATGACTTCAGTGGTTCATTAAATAAAAACATTACTCTCTACTGCAATGTTTTGAGTATATATAGAAATTCAGTAGTAATACAGTTTTATTTCTGTAGTAAATATATGTATGGGACTGTTAACTAAGAGCTGCAGTATATGTGCATATATACACATTTGGTAGGATACAAAAGCAGTCAACACCATCACAGACAAGCTGCAGAGGTGCCTCCACCAACACATACAGGTCAACACTGCGCTCAGTAAATGCAAACCTGCAGACCAACAGCAAAATATTCCAGCAAGGAGGTGGACATGGAAACTGGGTGGTGAAGCAATTTGATAGAGTGCAGGATAAAAACCTAAGAGACAGAAGAAGAAATCGCTTCCATGTATGAAAGGAAGAGAAAAATAGGCAAAATTCTTTAAAATGAGGATTCGACAAACACAGAAAGAAAAGCAGATCTCCTCGCTTCAAGACAAACTCCACATTTTGATGGAGGAAAATGACACCATCAGTGCTGCCTGGAAGAACAATCAGAAAAGAGCAGCCTTTGAAAAATACCCGAGAGGTCGAGGTAGAGTGAGTCAGGTGGCAGGAGAAGGTGAGCCAGCGAGAATGGACAGTGAAAGAAAAGATCGCTAAGAAAAGGAAGGCCTACACACTAAAGACCATGGCCATGCTGAGTGTAAAGAAGGGAATGCTGGAACCAGAGCGAGAAGTGATGGAAAAATAAGGAGGAAAGACTCAGAAAGGAGCAGTGGAGGAGAGCTGGAAGATGTGAGTCCATGATCTGGGAAAGAAAAGAAAAGCTGGAGGAGACGTGGCTCATGAGGCTGGAAAAATTCAGAAATCAAACTCCTGATCATAAAGAAAAATCAGCTTCCGGTGCTTCATCTGGTTGTTTTTGCAGTTTGCTTTGACTTGTTGGATTGTAACAAGATTGCTTCAGAATAAGAAATAAAAACATGCAGTCTTTTCTCTATTCAGGAGCTTGCATTATATAAAAAAAGAAGAAATAAAAGAAGAGGAAGGTCAGCTGGTCGTGGAACAGTTATAGGAATAACAATTGTGCTGCTTTCTGCTTATCAGTGACTCAACGGGAGACAGAAACGACCTAAGTTAGCTTCTGGAGCTTTACATGGAGAAGAATAAATGTGAAAGCAACAGTGAGGTGAAGAAAGCAGCAAACTGAAGCTACATTTCAATAGACAATCCTTCCTAACTGACTTCTGATGCTCACCATTAACCGCACTGCTCAGTTTTTTAGTGCTCAGGATGCTCTACTGCCTTTGGCTTGCTTTGACTTTTTTTCTTTAGCACAATGATTTTACTTTTCACAGCAAAGTGAATACTACATTTTGTAGAATCGAGTATCTACTTGTAATATACACAGACAAAGACACAACAGTCATTTTGTCCTGCACTCACACGAGTTTGAAATTAAATTATTTGAACAGCTACGAGCTACTAAAGTGAACCGATGTTTGTGTAGCAGAAACCTTTTCCATTTCAAATCCTTTAACACGGAACTCAGGCTGCACACTACAGAAGTTAAAACTCAAACAGGAAACAAAAAGTTCTGAAAAAATTAAGTGCCATGAAAAACTTGCAGTGATGAACATACGTATGCTCTGGATGGTATTATAATCACTGACCAGCAACGATACAGAAATAAATGCATCCAAATGGGGCCAAGCATCACCTCTGGAGCTGATTTGTAAGACAACAGAAAACATCAGCGAAGGGTTGAGAAACAAAGTGTTAGAGAAGCAAGAAAGAGGGAACTCCATCTTCTTCACTTCAGAATCAAGGAAACAGCAGCCTCCTGTTATTTCACACAGACAACAGGCCAACATTAGAGTTATAGAGCTCCTTTGTCTGCTATGTCAGGGTCCACATGACGTACATTTTGTCATCTTTTGTCCATTTGATCCATCCGTGGACATCCTCGTGCATTACGCTACAATGGCAGTAATGTGTATGTACTGAATATGTAGAAGCTGATCAACTGCATTCGTCTTCCGATCAGACTTCAAACAGAGCAGAAAGTAAGATGATAAAAACAACTACACATCTGTAGTGTCTGCAGCTATTCATCCACAAGGGAGAATAATCACATCTTTAGGGAGGCTTGAAATATTCTTAGATACACAGCATCACTATCATGTGTTCTACGTCACTTTGAAGTTATTTCAAAACCACACAAAACTTGAGATATATTAGATATAAATTCCTAATTGCTACCAAGATGTATCTCATCAGATGTTCCTCTTGGTTCTCTAATGAATCAAATTCGTCATCTGCTAAATAAGTAACAGTGTGCTGTGGTTTGGTGAGTAACAAGCACTTCACCCTACATATTTATATGTTTATCTGTAGAATATCTAAGCACTTAATATTGTACTACCTCAGATGCAATGTTTTCCTCAGAGATACTGTTGGGACAGGTGAATATGGATCTATAGGCTAAGATCAAATCAACTCTTCTGGTTGCACTAAATATAATCACTTCAGTCAATTAAGACATAATAGGATAACAAGTAATTTAATATTGTGAGTTGGTTAAAAAATCCACTGAGATTTCACATTTGGAAGATATCCAAGCTCAATTAAAGTGACTACATAGAATGACTAAGCAAAATTGTTTGTATGTGGTAAGTGTTAGTGTGTGTGTGTGTTGTGTGTCTGCATGGTCTCAGAGGTGATGACTGCCATGTCCACACCCACTCATACACCCACTCACCCTCCCACCAACACACACGGCTATTTGTAAAGCCAAAAGGCTGCGGTGACAGTGATTGATTGCTGATTGATGGCCTCAGATGACTGCTGAGCTTCAGCGCTGCAGCCAGACAGCTCCACGCTCAAACACTTTCTGCCAGTCTGCCACCACAGAGTTAGCAACAGTCTGCGTTTTGCCTCCCTCACTTCTCCAAGCCAGTCGCTCTGCACTGCGGCAGGCAGGGGAAGCAGACACACACTCACACACACTCTTCTCTGCTCCACTCCCTTATTTTTTGGAAGGGAAGAGACGAGGAGCAAGCAAAAGCTTGACAGCACAGCGTTTTATTTTTTGTCTTGCGTTTCTTTATGGAGATCTGCTGTAAAATCCAGAGAACGTTTCAGGGATTTCTGTTTTCTTGCCTTGTGCTCAAAGTTGTTTCAAAGAGGTCTGGAGTATCGTCATTACAAGAGGAATATGCACAACTCGACCTGCCTGCCAACACAGAGACACACGAAAAGTGCGAAGAAAGAAAAAGGAAATTTGGACCTATGTGGTGGATTTTGGAAGCGTTCGAACATGCAATGTTCCAAGGGTCGTTTTTGGATGAAAGTGAGAAGGCAGGAGCAATGCCAAAAGGTTTCTGCCTGCTCTCTTTTGAAAATACTCTTGCAGCAGCTGACCCCTTGGGCTCTGGCTATGTTCTGTCTCCACTTGCAATGTTGCTGCTGATAAGGCAATGGAAATCTCCTGCGCCCACTCCAGGATATAGATGCAGCCGGGCCTTGTAATTGTGCAGATCCTGCACCCTCCATATGCAGTATCAATCATATCCAGTCCAGCGGCGTCCAGCCAGGCGAGCTATCCAGCAGCCGGTGCCCTGGACGGACACATCGCAGCCCCAGTGGACGAGAAGCAGAGAACGGTGGACTGAATGGATGGCGACAGACAGAGAGAGAGGAGCTTCCAGACAGGCTGACCTACATTTAACAGTGTCTGGAGTCAGAGACAGAGCAAGAGGCAGAGAGAGAGAGAGAGAAAGAAAGATATGAAAAAAAAACATACGGAGAGAGCAAACAGGGACACAAGGCGCAAGAAAGAAATAGCACAAAAGAAATATGAAAGGGAGAGAAACAAAGACAATCAGAGAACAGCAGTGGCAGAGAGAGAAAGCTGATCCTGAGCTGAGATCGTCCATTTCATACTCTGTCACTCCTGCCTTCTCCCTTTTTGTTCTTTCCTCCCTTCCTCTTCTCATATCCCCTTTCCCTTTCTGCATGTCGTTTATTTTCATCTCCTCCCATTAATCAACCATCGCCCGGGGTGTCTGGGGGAAAGCAGCACACAAGCAGCCACAGAAACATTCATTTAGCACAGTCACTTTGTACACTGTTTTCTCTTCTACAATCCCTGTTTCCTTTGTCTCTTCTTCCCCTTTTGCTTCCCATTTGCTTCCCTTGCTCCCCTCTTTGTCTGCATCCCATCCTTAAACAATCTCCCCCTGATGTCCAGGCACCCCATCACCCCTCCCCACCCACATTTATCTCTCTCCTCCTTCTCCTCCTCCTCCTCTGTCAGCATTTATCTATCTCTGGGTCGCCCTAACAGTATTTTTATGGTGGATTACTTTGTCTTGCTGTTATCTGGTGTCACTGGAGGGGAAGAACAGCACCAAAGCAGCAGCAGCAGCAGCAGCTCTATCTGTCTATCTGTCTGAGAGTCAGGTCTTCATATCTATCCGACTGCCTTGTGGATGGAAAGTTGTCTGTCTGTCTGTCCGTCTGGCTCTCATAGCTGTACATTCAGTGTAGCTGAATGTACAGTTAGTAAGGTGGTAAATTCAAGTTTGACTGACTGAGCCTTTGTCCATTTCACATCATTGCTTTTTATAACGCAAGGTTTTTTAACTTAGACATGCTTTGGTTAGCTTCCCGGCTGTCTTGTCTTACTGTTATAATGCATCTCTACAGAGAAGCACACATGATTATTATTTCCTGCTGCAATCATTCCTTCTCACCACCTTGTCTTGTTTTAGTTTTCACACTGTTTCTCACGATTTCCACCTCCTTCCCCACCTCCTTCCCACTCCATCGCCTCTCTCCACTTGCATGTCAGTCCTCAGGGATCAGTGTTAAGGACGTGAGTGGGGATTGCAGTTGAAGGAGAGGAAATGACATGGGTAATGGAAGAGGACACACAGGCATCTGTCAGGGAGAATCAAGGGTGGAAAGGGGGAGGAAAATTAACTATTCATGAAACGGAATTACATTGCTTTCACCTTCTTGAATACGCCTGATCAGAATCATATATTTCCTTAAACTCTTAAAGGAAGAGAATTTGTAGAGGTCCTCATATCCTAGTTTAAGAGGTTTCAGTGAGGAGATGTTATTTCAAAATCAGTGAGATATTATAGCGGCTTCAAATTTGCACTGCTTCGATTTCCCCGAAGATACCGAAAATATCTTTCATACATGACATGATTTAAATAGCGGTGACATCAAAGCAAATGTCTTTACTTTCTCTACTATACTTTCCAGTTTCCAACATGTTGTGAAGCAACAACATCTTCACTGGGAAATTTAAATTTACCTTTTTTCTCTAAAACTGTTTAGGTAATATTTAATGTAAGTGACGCTAAGGAATGGAAATAAAATTAAATATAGAACTAGCTTAGAGTGTGTTGACTTGCATTCATTGCTGCTCTCTGTGACACTTTGCTCTGGAAATGATGTGAATTTTACACTAGAGTGTTATTTCCCCTTTCTGTTGCACTGGCGCCACTTAAATCATCACTAACTAAGCTTCTGCTCGCCTTGTAACCCTGACAGACACTTTCCTGACAAGCTTGTTTAGGCCACTGTGCTCTTTCTATATCAACATAATAAGCTTGACCTTTACATAAACATGCATCCAATGAACCAATAGCTTCCCCCACTTTCCATACCGCCGTCTTCCCACATCATATGACAGGTCCATTATTTGTAAATGGCAACTACACAACACATCTCTTGCTTTAAGTCACTTACAGTGAATCACATCTATTTGTGTATTGTGTTTCCTGCCTGTGTGTGTGTCAAAATTACCAGCTGCTGTATGTACTTACATTTCTTCCTGTGCTACTCTCACTTTTATCTGGCTTGTAAATGTCTCTAAAATGTTGGGGAAATTGAAAAAAAAAAAAACCTTCCTGAATGGAGTTACTTCAGCATTATATAGTGCATTATTAGCGGAGGACATGGCAGACAATGCTGGCCGTCAATTACCGTCTGAAAAGTGCTGTAAAATTGGAGATTCTCTGCTGGACTTTATGGAAGATGGCAAATGCACTCTGCACATCTTAAAGTAAATGGCATCTATTTGTGCTCCATACTGTACGCTGGACTGTATCTTCAACCACACACTTTTTAGGCGGTAATTTGCAGCCATGTCTCACAAAAATTGCTTTCCTCTACTACTAAATTGCATTCTCAATTAGGTTTTGAAAGAAACATATTTCCTTTATGTAACAACATGATGTCATAGGACACATTTCCACTTTCTATAAACCACAAAATCCACATTAGGAGGCTGCAGTCATATAAGTCAGACATGTGGGGTTGTAAGGTGTTGTAACACTCACACTTTTGCTAAAACTTGATTCTACCCTCACACACACTTCGTGAGAGCAAAATCTGCAAGAAACTTCTCCAGAGTAAAGGCTCTGTATCTGAAAAGACATTCAGATCTACACACATAGGTTGGGTTAGACTGACTGAACTCCAGAAAATCACAGCAATTCATTAGAGTCCACTGAAATAACTAAGGCTAGTGTGATACTCTCCACATCTGCGAGTACGTGAGGGTCCACTAAGGTCCGTGTGACGGACATTTCATTATCTCCGCAAGTCCACAAGAATCTGCACTGATTCCTGTGCTAACCCAAGTCTTCTACACTATAAAGTCAGCAGTGCATGTGCTTGGCAGTAGTGTGCATGTCTGGAATGTGTAGATCTACTGTGCATGTATGAAACAGGCCTCCAAGCAGATTTCAAGTACTAGAAAGTAGTACAACATCATAGTTGCTGTTGTCACTTTTCCTTGCTGTAGTCAGTCTAAGTATGCTTATTTATTACTATAGTTTTTCTGCATTGTGTCCATTTAGTTAAGGAAGATCAGCAAAGTAGGAATGTATTGTACAGTGTAACTGTCTAGTTTTCGGGAGCGTTCCTATGTTCCCCGGGTCCTATGTTCCCCGCTTTGTATGTGACTGGGGAACATACAAAGCTTTTCCCCAAAAGGGTCCTATGTTCCCCAGTATGTATTGCGACCGGGGAACATAGGACCCTTTTTAGGAAAAACGGGGAACATAGGACCTGGGGAAGATAGGGATTACCCCTAGTTTTCTTCATAGTTGACTTTGAATCCATTTGAAGGATTCTGTTTATACATGCAGAGTCGATCAGCATCTATCATCTATGCACACTACTGTCCTTGTACTATAGTTGCCACACTGACATAAATATCAGGATGCATGCAGATGTCTGCAGAGGGATGCATGCAGAGTCCCACAGTCTTGTGCAGATGACGGGATTTACATCATGTTGACTCTAGCAGTTAGCGCTACTGTCACAAAGCAGCTGTAACTTCATCAATTATTCACCTCAAATATTTACATCTTCTGACGTGTCGTTGTGATCATACGCTGTATTATTGACCTAAATGGTTTCCTGCAAAGCAAACAGCTGAGCTCCTGAGTACAAATTCATGGTTTATACAGTGAAATCATTGCGCACAAAATGTTTTTAGGTCAGTGCCAGTGTTTCCTGAACCATCAATTAAATGCAAAGTTCAGAATAATAATCTAGATGAAGAAATTGAAATTAAAAATAGTGGTTTGCACTGCTGTGTTTGTATTATTGTCCTTTAGGACTTCACTGTACTCTATGGAGGTAAACTAATTTCTTATTCTGTCTTTAAACTCAATGAAAATGTTGCAGTATCCAAATTACCAAAAGTTACTGAAAGTAGATGAACAAAATAAAACAAAACTGAGAATCTTTGTGGTAATTTAGTTTGATTCACCAAACCAGTGCAGGTAAAGGACAGTGAGCCTGGACAGTCAACATCCACAGAACACAGTTTGTATAATTCTGATATTTTCTACTGAAGAAACAGCCCTTACTTCTACTGTCTGCAGTATGATCTGTAAACCCTGAGCTCATCATATCCTACATTAAAACCTGATATTATGAAATACTATTGACATTAAGGAAATGCAGAAATTCAGGAAGTCAATTTTGATTTGGTCAATGCTACTTATTTATTTAGGAAAATATTACATTTGTAGCTTCTTTTACATTTTCTGGGACACCAGGGTGATGATTCTTACCCTATTTACTGGAAGATTGTTTGTCTGAAAAGGAGTGACAGCTGGAAACAATACAACAAATGGCAAATATAGGTTGACTAGAAATATGTTTGTGACGTGTCACAAGCAAACGTAATGTGTTTCCTGCAAAGCATAATTGAGAATGCTGTTTGGTTTTATAGAAAGGTGAACTCCAAGAGATAACGCCAAATCCTCAGGAGTATCTGTTGTAGCCTTTGCACATTTTATAGCTAGTTAAACTGTCTTTTACTTGTTTCCTTTCTATGTGACTCTGTTCCTTCAATGAAATTCAAAACATAGATTGAAAAATAGATGTTTTGCTGAGAAATATTTGGCGTATCCAGAGCCCAAAGCACTGACTCAGCTTCCAAACTCCCCAGATCCTAATATTACTGATCCATTGAAGCCCCAACCTGATAATTACAGGACTCAAAGGATTCTCTACCAATATCTCAGTGCTTAATGTTGTGGCTCATCGGTGTATATTTAAAGATAAATTCACCCCCAAGATTTGAAGCGATCAGCGATTTGCCAAATTTTATTTACCACCTTTAAGCAATTTACACTGTATGTTTGACATGTGTTTTGCCGGTGTTCCAGATTTCTATTTCAACAGAGGAGGCATCAGATCACCACCGAAGACAGTCTTTCATTTAAAATTTTTCATCCTTTGATTCTAAAGGTCAGACAAGCATTCTGAAAGTCCGGCGAGTTGTTAAATTAATCTCAGCTCTGTCATCAGTAACTCGTCTTCCTTATGTGTTATTCATAAAATCACATTTTGTCTGAATTCATGGAAATAACTGGCACCCCGGGAGTTAACTTCAGCCCACTGATGTTCATGAATCAAACGGCGTACTGACCGCTGAACATTAAACTAATCAAGCAACAATGTTCTTCCCTTTCACAAGTCACGTCTTTCGCATTAAGCAGCATTTCCTCCCTCTGTTTGATACAGCTGTGCTCTCAGTAGGCGGCCAAAGTGCTGCATTAAATCCTCATCACCTTCTTTTCCGTCTCACTCATCTGCTTGTAAGATAGCAAATTTCCGACTTAATTCGTTCTCAGATGTGTAGGAGGAGAATGTTTAATTATTATTATTATTATGTGAAATGTTCTTAAACTATTTAGAATGAAGGATGAATTGTTCACATAGCCCCTGCTGTCTTCTAATTCCTCCCAGTTATATCTGTGAAAGACTTACATCTGCTGTGTGAAAGGCGGGGAGTGTTGTGATGGATTATTACTATCATGTACTCACTTTGATTCTCAGCCATGAAGTCACATCTGATGCATTCAACTTGGCAGCAGATTAGAATGACAATGTTTTAAGGAAAATAATAATAATAATTTCAGTTTGTTGTGCCTTGTCATTTAATTTCCTTTTTTGGTTCAAGAAACTCTCTCAGGTTGTCATATTTAAATTTTAATACAATTCGGCTTCAAGTAACAACCAAACCATCCAGTGAGGCGACACCAGATCACAGTGTTCCAGGTAAGTGGTTGTTCAGTCTTTTATTATGCAGACAGCCAAGCATGTCCAATTGCAATGTTCTCTTTTTTCATTTAATTTGACCAATTTATAGCATTTTGGATGTATAAATTAGCTTAACTGTGTCAGATGTGTGAAAAATGTAATCAATTAAAATGATCTGACGAAATGCTGATTTTGTTTGTGATGTTTTCAACCTTCCGCTGCTGCACGAGATGAGAATAAAATGACAGTAAAGAAAAGATTTACACTCTCTTTACAGTCATGTATGGTGAAAGCCAGATAACTCTAATTATAAGATAGCTGAAAGCATCACACTGCTTTCACTGAAACTTTTCTTCTTCACACATTGATTTGTTTCCTTTTTGTCATTGTTCTAAATGAAACACATTTTACATTTTATATGCTACTGATCCAGATGGACTGTATGTAATTATGTTTTGACTTTATACAAACACATAAAAATATTTATTGAAGATCCTCAGCAGCATTCAGGGTTAAAACTGTCACTTGAAAGTTTTGGTGTTCTACAGTCATAAAGTCCTCTTTGTTATTATCTCTGCAGCCGCCTCGCTCAGCCAGAAGATAAAAAGCAGGTTTCAAGTATCAGACAGGTCAAACCAGCTTTAAACCACTGACTCAACTCCGTGACTCACACATGTTGTGTCAACAGATAAAGAGATAACACATCTGAACTCAAATGGAAAAAAAAAGTATAAAACACACACACACTTGATGGTTTTTAGTGGAGTGTGTACAATGGCAGCTGTGTGAGACACTTAACAGATCTGTTTATCCACTAAAGTTCAGTTTAACTGATCCAACTGCTGCATTTTTGTGTACAAGAACATTTAAACTGCTTGGAAACAATAGCAACTACTGCTCTGTTTAGTTGTGTTTTATGCTAAGTGGTAGGTTCTAAATACAGTAATTAATATTTAAAGAATTTAAAAGACAACAAAGAACATTCAGGTAAGAATGTCATTTCTGAAGCATCACTTGCAGCAAAATGACAGTTTTTGATTGTTTTATTGAAGCACTTTCTCCCCATTTGTAAGATTATTAGAAACTCTCTTTGGCAACACAGTTAGCTTAAATATATACTTTCCCAACTTCTGTAATTCGACGGTACTGGTTTCTAAGTCCATGTTTTGATCCTTTTCATTACCCAATGTAATACAGGACGACTGTTTGTGAGTGCTTGTTTGTGTATGCAGGAATCTATTTCTTTTTTCAATCCCATGTAAGTTGCCTTTATGTGTTGCCTGTAAACATGCCAAGCCTGAGTCTGTGTTCTCTTAACAGTTCTTTTTAACAGAGCGAGTGTGAATAAAGCTACACATTGACACGTTGCGTCTCGGGGCCACTGGCAGATAATCAACACATAGACAGAATGCACACATTTGTAGTGTTGTAAATTGTGCAACATGCCTTTAGGATACATATACACAGACTGAGGACATACAGACAGGTAAACAGGAATATTCCAGTCAGAGGAGGATGTAGTATGATGTCAGGTGAGACGGGAAACAAATCAGCAGGTTTGTGAGTACAAGCACAGATTGAAACAACACAAACAGCCTGAAAAACACAACATGTATATCAGCGGTTGGCAGGTTCCCGGAGTTCAGTTTCATCTTAACTACTCTCACTAGGTGGGTTGTTCTTTCTCACATACAGCAGGGTTTTTACATTTTAAACGCACATGCTCACAACAGGAACATCAATATCTCCTGACTCTCCCCGTTCAGACACACGCACACACACACACACACACACACACACACACACTGAAGCCCACACCTCTCCCAGACAGTCCCATATGGACTCATTAGGGGCCAGTCTATCACCACCTGTGCACTGAAAGGCCCAGCGGACCGGCTTTGACACTGACGGTGGACAGGAGCTGTGTTGGGAATACACACTCAGACACACACACACACACACACACACAGGTGCACACAATCATGCACACATATGGACGCAGGCAGGCATGTGTACACTGCTGCAAGACAGATACAGACCCAGTGTTAGTGGCAGCAGGGACAGCTTGGGGACTGTATGTGCTGCAGCTTTAGACTAACAATAGACGATGAGACCAGACTTTACCTGCTGACTTTAGAAACACGCCCTCATGGACTCTGTAAACTACCTTTTGGCCTGAGTCCCAGTTACTCAACTTCAGACTTTAAAATTGTTCTACAGCTACCAGTGGTAGCTGAGGATCGTTTTCATGGATCGTTTTGATCCCTTAGAATAAGCCTCATGCACACACAAACTTCTCATTTGGATTTTGATGTCTTCATTCAAACATGTATGTGAGCTTACAGAACCTCTTGGCTGCCACACTCCATTGACTCAACTGTGCTTATATAAATGTAAATACAAATAAATGTATAAATATATAAATAAATACTCTTTTTTATTGTAAATACCAGCAATTTTTGCACCTCATTTCTTCGACCAGCACAATTTGCACATTAATTGCACGTTCTTCTGCACATTGGTTCCCTTATTTTTGTTTATTGTAACATGGATGATCTACTGGATTCCTTGAATAAAGTGTCTATCTATCCATCTATGCAGAGCTAACTGCACAGACAGATGGACACATATCCTCACATCTTTGTGCCTATGGACAACTGAAAGAATAGATGCATAATATTTTTAAGTTGATTTTAAAATAATAACCAGATTTGCTTTGATCATTTTCTTGTTAATACTGACTAATAAAAGATTCCTATTTAATGTTATTTAATCCACAACCCAAATTTTGTGCAAAAACATATTTCAAAGTCAGCCAAAAATGAAGCACCAACAGTTTGATTTAAACAAACTAAGAGGATGTTTTAGATTAAAGATTGAAATTGTCTTTTTGCATTTTCCAGGACAGTGCTTCCCTGTATAGAACTAGAGTACAGGTATAGTAACAAGATGAAATTTTGTACTTAAGCTGTCCAAGTTTGGAAAATTAATTGGATATTTTACAATTTGTGATTTGTAAGTGACTTAAGTCCCAGATTAGCTTTAGTTAAACGTTTGAATGCACTTTTAGGGATGCAGATTTTGCCTGACGTCACTTTAACAGAAGTATATTAGGGAGGCTTAAAACATCCATTAAAACAAAATGGACAGTATTAGCGGAAGGAGGGATTACAGCAAGAAAAGGTTGTTTCGGGCTTCATATGGGCACCTGAACATTATTTCAAAGCTAACTGCACACCTGTCATGCAACTTCTTGTACATTCCTATTGGATTTTAGGTGAAAATCAAGGCAGCGATGGTTGTCTAATCAAACCAGAAATATTACGAATGCACCTGAACATCACTCTTTAAAGAAGACAAGCATGAAAGCAACTGATCAGTACATATATTTATGCACCTTTAAGAGTTCTTCTTCACGTCAGTCAAGTTTATCACTCAATTTTATGTCTAATGAGCTAAATGTCTATATGTACATTTGTCATCCAGAATAACTACATTTTGCTGTAAATGAAGGTTAACTCAGCTCCTGATAGTAGCTGATGTTCTGCTTGTTTTGTTAATCTAAACTTGATTGTCCTTGATAATATTTTTAAAACCATTTTCATTTCACTGAAACATAAATAAATGCAAATTAGTCTTGAAACAAAAGCACACATACTTGTCTATCTGTGTTAGGGGCTGCACTAAATTATAAGTAAAGACATAAGAGAGAAGGCAGCTGGGAACATAATGAAGGACAGTCCAAGACAGGAAGGAGAAGAAGTAAACAAAAGCAAAGCAAGATGATAAAAGAATTATGAAAAGCAGGATGTACACAGAAAGCAGATGTAAACAGAATGAAAGAGAACAGACTGTTTCAATCCTTCCTCTTTGGTTCAGTGATGTTCTTGTCATTACTGGATTGATACCAGGCAATCACTTGTGTCAGTGATCCCCCTGGATTCATAGCTCTGGGAAAACTACAGTTCTGATCATGTGCGTGAAACAACCAACCGTGTGTGTGTGTGTGTGTGTGTGTGTGTGTGTGTGTGTGTGTGTGTGTGTGTGTGTGTGTGTGTGTG
>OMNN01013307.1:5839-50614 GCA_900302755.1 Chromis chromis
TGTGATTTAATTAGCCTCTAAATTTGTTCACTTAAGCAAACTTCTTGTGTGCATATTATATTGATATTAAAAAATAATACATTTTAAAAGAGAATACACATTGTTCTAATAATTGTTCCTGTAATGAACACTGAGTGGCAGCACATCCACAGGAGTGCAGCGTGGTTTCACCCCAGCCTTAATGGAAATTAGAAATTTAATTTATACTCGTTTAATTAAACTTATTAGATAACTAACCCCCTGGTATTTAAATAGCATTTAATGTGATTTTTAAGGTAAAACCTACAATACGGCTGCTTTTAATATAAACATCAGACAGTGTTTGGGATTATAAAACATGCAAACTGAGATTTTAATAGAATCTTGTTGCATTTTCAGCTCTTATCACATGAAAAACCCACAGAATATGGTGATTAAGACTTTTGTTTACAAACAGAATACCTAAATGTCAGGATGAAAGTGTGTGCTTTCTTGAAAAAAGAGCGCAACCGCTGTTGCAGTCGGCGATTTAAGCGGAGCGCATTCCTGCACAGCGCTCACACCGGAGGACGAGCAGCGGTGAGACACAGACCGCAGCGCCTCGCCGGGGCCGGAGCTCACCGAAAACCTCACGTCGGAGGTGGACCAAGTGCTGGGTGTCGCCTGAACGTAGCGGTTACATGTACAGCAGCCTCGGCTCAGGGTAACGTTGTGTGTTCGAGGACTGTACGCTGCGATGTCGGAGTTTCTGGTGAGTCTGCTCGGGGAGCGGCTCGTCAACAGCGAGAAAGCCGAGGTGGACGTGCAGTCTCTGGGCGCCAAGCTGTCCCTGGTCGGGCTTTTCTTCGGATGCAGCCTGAACGCGCCGTGCAAGCAGTTCAACGGCAGCCTGTGCGAGTTTTACAGCAGGTTCAAAAAGACGTCTGAGCACAAGGACAAATTGGAAATCGTCTTCATCTCGTCTGATCAGGACCAGAAACACTGGCAGGACTTTTTGCAGGAGATGCCATGGCCTGCGTTACCTTTCAAAGACAGACACAAAAAGGTAAGAGGGGCAGTGGTGATGAGGAGCAGCACAGGAAGAATCAGAGGTTTTCTGTGCTGTAGGTGGACTGGAAATCCCTGAAAAAACCCATTTAGGCCATGTCTGCTTCCTCTATCAGTGCACAGGTGTAGTTTATTTTTGGATCATTAAATTAGTTTCCCCACATAATTAACTTCTGTTTAATCAGATTTCCCTCAAATGTGATTGGAATCAACTGGATCTTTGTCTTCCTCAAATTGTTTGTCTGCAGAAATCAAGTTACTGGTACTATTTATTGATATCACACCCATCTGACATGCAGAAGTGTATTTTTAACTAAGTCTGGTTACAAAACCACCAGTTAATTCTACTGGCATCCAAACAGGGAGAAAAATATGACAGTGAAATGTTTTTTTAAAAAGTTTTTAAAACCATATCTTAACCTTTTATTGTAACACTTGCAGTCAGTGTTGGGGTCACTTATCCTCTCACTTAATTTTTTGAGGATATCTTACACATGTCAGTCTAAATGGAATAGAAGTAGACTTAATTTCTTTGTTTTTCCACTAATAGCACAGGCTAATAATTTTGTCCAATGAAATATTGTAGAAACAATATATTTTAACAGTGTTTCTGTGATGCATAGATCACATTATTCAGATTACTGCTTGTGTGCCCTGCTCAGTAAAAGGCCTTTTATTTTGCCATCATCTAATCTGAAGCAATAAACCAGGTATGTGCGGATTTATAGAAAACTACTTTAATTTCTTTTTACTTATTAGGTACTTTTTTATTTGTCTCATTTTTGTAGATCATGGAGCCGCTTGGATTTACTACTATTTTGTGCTGTAGGTTTTCAGTGCAAAAAGACATTTTAAAAAATAGATATTTTTATTTTAGCCTTAAATTAAATCATTTATCTCATCATTTATTTTTAAAGAAATTTTAATATTTAAGATAAATATGATAGTTTCTTTTGTTTTAGCTTAAACTGCAACAATAAAACAAACATTTTCCACAAACATCTTGTGAATAAATTACTATAATTTATAGAAAATAATAAATACTCCATAGTAGAGTTTTCCTTTACTAGTATCTAAGTGATTTTTGCAGCTGCATAAACGTAAAACAGTTTGTTCAAATGCTAGAAAGGAGGGCAGTGTTGTATATATTGTGAGTGTGAGCTATAGGATGTCAGCAGGCCATGCCAACATCCTGTGTGCTGCACAGGTCTCATCCACTTGTTTTGAATCTAAATGTAATTGCAGATGATGCATAAACAAAGACACTATGCTCAGCTGCATTTGCATCAGTCAGGCATGTCAGTGAATTCTGACGACGCTTGCAAATCAAAATGCTGCTGTAGTTTTAAAAAATTGTCCAAACAAAGGACTGTGACCCCTTGTTTTTTTAAGATAAGGCCTGATTATACTTGAGGAAGAGGACATATTTTTTAGGAAAATAATACAAAGAGAGAACATTGAACAGCAAATTAAAAATATTTTAACCTTTTCCATGACATACTATAATGTATATAAAACCAAGGTGGCCTAATAATGGTTAAGAACCTGTGTCTTATCTTATTTTTTCAGTCTTACCTCATTCAGACAGTACTACCCTGTTCTTTGTGTGGGTGAGGTATGACTTGGACTGAATCATTGCCTTGTAAATTCTTTCAGATTGCCAATGATTATTTCCGTTACACTTCATAATGAAGTCCAGGCGTAAATAATGCTCAGGGATGACAGGGGGGTGGGGGTTGTCTTGTTGTCTGGGGCGGAGCACATCCATCGCCACAGTGCAGCGTTATTGTGTTCTCCTAACTGCATGCGGAAAATATCTGTGGCATCAACATAAGCATTGTTCGAGAGGCCTGCTGTTTCGGTTCAGTTCGGGCTTCATCGGCACGTCCTCTCATTATAACCCAGCAGAGATAATTCACTGTAGAGGCAGCGTCTTGTAAATGTGACATCTCTGGAAGCATGCGAGACATGTTACACTTCATCATTCACTAGTTAATTCATGATTCATGCATGCTGGCATTTTAATTCTATTATAGCATTACAGTTCTGTATGCTGGAGTCTGTACATTCATTTACGCTGCAGTCTTTCTCTCAGTTTATGTTTACCTTCAGAGGATCTGACAAAATGTTTTTATTCATAATTCACATAGTTTGTCCTTTTTTTTCTTCTGAGTATTGTTGATGTAATTAGTTGAGCTGCAACAGTTAGTCAATTAAGAGAAAATAAATCTGCAACTATTCTGATCATGGATTAAAAGTTTTTGCATTTTTCTAGCAAAAAAAGCCAAATATTTGCTCGTTCCAGATTCCCACAAATAGTTTGCTTAGTCACATGTGATAGTACACTGAATGTCTTTGGTTTTTTGGACTATCGGTTCAGTAGAACAGGCTCTGTCTGAATACATGCACTCGGCTATTGGGATTCATAATGGATTTTATTTGCTATTTTGTTACAGTTTGTAGCCCAAACGATTAATGGACTAATTGAAAAATAAACAGCAAATAATTGCCAGATAGAGTGATAATGAAAATGATTGTTAGTTGCAGCCATAATTAGCAGCCTATTGTGTGGGGATTTATGTGTTTTGATTAAAGAGAAGGTGGTCAACTCAGGACAAAACTGCACAAATTTTCTTGTATTTGTTAGTTAATTAATTGTTCGGGAATTCCATTTTGCAGGTCTGCTGGTGTGACATTAGCTGATGGTAAAATAGAATAGAATAGGGTAATAGAGTTTTTCCCTGAGGACGATAGGCTGCTCGTGATGTGCCAGGACATCTGAATGTGAACGTCGCGGCATTTGTGTGTTGTAGACAAGCACAGACGGAGCTAATGGCTGAGTGGTGTTGACCCAGCGGAGGGTCTGTTGATGTTGTGGGTCTGCGGGGACTAAGTGGCCCTCTCAACCCTCCTCTCAGGCACTTTTTTTGACTCGGTGCAAGTAAAGCTCATCTCCCGGTGAAGAATGCAATTTTTCTTCAGTCGTGTCTTGCAGAGCCTCGCTGCTCACCTCAGAATCTCCCACTGTACCTCCTCTTCCTCCCTCTGCTCCCCCTCCTCTGCCCTGCACTGACTCGGCCATCTATCTCTCACTGGAGGCTGTCGTCTTTTCTTTTACTCTGGGGTTATCCAGGCCTTCCCGTTGCAGGACATGTTTGTTATTTAATCGAGAAAGGATAATAGTCTTGATTAAATACAGAACGAATGGAAAGTCTGCTGCTGTTATCTTAAAGCTGAGGCCAATCTTTATTTAATCTCTTTGGGAGAAAAAAAAAGAGAGAAACTGTCATGTAGCTGAAAAGTGTAACTGGCTTTTATTCCGTGGTGCCAATTGATTTAATTTAGCTGTTTCCTCATATGCATGTCTTGTTTGTTTTTATTAAGGTTACACTAGGGTCAGTCATAGACGGCTTAATGGTTTCTGCTTTGTTTATGAGTGGAAAATTTTAGCAATTGTTCTTAAGGTGGTGTTGCTCTTAAACCTCGACAGGCCAAAGGGTCAGATCATTGTCGCTGAGCAGCACAGAAGATCTCTGCTAGTGCTCGTCTTAAAGGACCCTCAGATAGTTCGTTCTTAGAGGGTGGATGTCTACTGGTTGCTCAGAGATGGCCAGCTGTCTGGCTGTCGTGACTTTCTGGCACTGCCTTACATGGACTTGCGCAGCAGGAGAGGGAGAGTTCCATGTAAATCAATTAAAGCCTTGGCCAACTCGATGTGAAAACCCAACTTGACTCAAAGCTGCGATCCTGCCAGAGTTGTTCCTGCAGGAGTCCAAGGGGGGAGGATCACATCGCAGGGAGAGAAAGGCCTCTTGTTCGAGTCCTCCTGGTCGGCGGTTCTGCTCTGTAGCCGGCCCCCAGAGGAAGGACGCCCGCTCGCTCGGCTCTCGGCCAGGGGCTAAGGGTGCAATGGGCTTCAGAGTGGGGCTGAGGACGTCTTTCATCAGTATGTCACTGATCTGCTGCAAACTGCACCCTGCCTCATCGTGCTCCTCAGCCCTCGTTGCCCTGTGACCGAGGAAGTGGCTTGAAAAGGGGCCTGAACGGTTTTATCTGCAGGTGTTAATCTTCTGCTCTTGATCTGTCTGCGGTGCTGTGGGCTTGTGGGCCTGTATTGTTGGATGTTTCTTTCTTTCTTGTGTTCGCTCGTGCAGTGTGGGCTAATAACGTCAACAGAATGTGGTATTTCTGAGGCTTCTGTGATGTGGAACATCTGTGACTGGAAGCTTTAGAGTTAATTGTAGGATTCAGAGAGGATGTATTCGTCAGCAGTTGGTGCTCAGCCTGCCTGCGCTCCAGCTGATGGGAACAAACTTTATTTATGCTATCAAACTTTGTTAATGATCAGTATAGCAAGAAATAATAAAACATATGCTCTTCTAATGGGCTTGAACATAATAAATCAAAGGTAATTGTACTGTAAGTGCCAAAAAAATAAAACTGTGCTGGGTGTGTGAAATCCTGGTACAGTGACTTGGATACAAACTAAAAATAGAAAACAAGCACCAGCAATATAAGAAGGTTAATTAGAGTGGTTATATAGGTTCTATATTACTGGTTAAAGCTGTGAACCTTTAATCAGAAGTTCTGTTTTCTAGAGTAGATTTCTAATCCATATACCTCAGATTCCTTCCAGGGAGGGTTTAGTAAGTAGCCTAATATGAAGTTGGCCGTGGGACTAAACAGAAAATGTGCTAATCCTTTCTTCGAGGCATTTGACCCGGCAGATTAAATGACCGGTGAAACCCTTAAACAGCAGTTGAGGTTTTTCGTTGTAATACTTGAGGAGGTGTGATTCACAGTTTTGTGGAAGATCAAATAACGTGGGAAAACAAAAGGGTTTTAATTCTCAAGGAAAGTTGCAATCTGTACTTTATTCTATTTACATGCAAACATTAGGAGCATTTTTTTTACTATACACTTGCCATGAGCACAGAATATTGATATTTTTCTTTTTCAAGTTTCTAATTGCCAAACTGCATGTACTTGGTGGGACCTAACAACAATAATGCATTTTTTCTTCAAAAATTCTCCCGGGCCTGATGATGATTTAAGCAAATGCAGTGTAAGTAAATGTCCAAATTATTAATGATCATTTTATGAAAGAGCACAGATTATGTAAAGTCTCTCAGTCAATAACTGAGCATTTATTTAACCACAGTCTGCCCTTTGAACTTCACCTCTGACTGTTTTCTTTCTAGGTAATTGATTGAATTTTTGCGATGTTTGTCTTTTGTGTCAGTTCAGCAGCCTCAACACTGACTGTGAATATTGATTACTTTAGCAACAATATGTATATAATTGTATATGTTATAACTGCTATTAGTGATCTCATGAAGATTGAATGTAGTCTCATATAATTGTGACCAGGGCTTTTGGAATTACTAATATTTATACATTCCAGTTCACACTATTTGGTTTTGTGTTACACAAGCTCTGCTTCTGACTGTAAACTAACCTTGCAGAAACTGTTACCTTGACTCTGGCTGTAAGTGTGCATGCCTGGCTGCAGAGCTGTAGTTTAATATGACTCCATTGTCCTGCAGCTGTGAGGCCTTGTTGCTGTGCGCCATGTTTGACAAGAGCTTATGTAAAGAATGTGTGCAGACACCTGCTCCACTGAAGCCGTTCAGGGCCAGAGGGCATGGAAACAGTGTGTGTCTGTGAGGACTCGGGGTACTTGCCGATGCCAACTGTTACATCTCACACCACCAAGCTTGTGTTACTGTCTCCTTTCACTGCCCATTGTGGCCTCTTTACTGGGAGATCTGTAATATTGTGAGAGGCGACAATGGAGATTTCATCAGAGGTGAAGTCCAGAGGCTTAAGTTTCCCAAGTGGGATTTAGGGAACAGTCACAGTATGTGTCTTGTAAAACCCATTCCCTCTTGCAACTCAATCTGTTTTAACTTCCGTTATCTACCCCTTAAACGACAACACACAATAGCTGTAAGGCTGCGACCTCTGTCTGCGGTCCACGAACCACTGAAACGATACTCTGGGATTGACTTTTCCTCTTTGTCCGGTGTTCTTGAGCTGGACCGCTCCTGGACGCTGTGCGGTTTTCAGTCAGGACTTTCCAAAGCAGAGTGACATTAAAGATAATAGACATGGCTAATGTGTTCACCACAGTGTCTGCAGTAGCTCTCGATGAGAACAACAGATGATTCACTCACTTGCATATCCCAAACCAGCCCGATGGTGACATACTTAACGGTGAAATCATCCAAACCAGTGTCGCATAAAGTTCAGCATACAATCATGCTATTAATATTAGCAGCGGCTCCGACTGAGCTTTTCTCTCCACAGGAATACGCGGATGGTTGTTATTTCAGTTGATGAAGACACCATCATCTGCTGTGATTGTTCTTTTTTTTTCATGCTGTTGCTGCTGCTGTATCTGGGTTTGTTGCTTATTTTTTCTCTAAACGGAGAACACTTCATGGACGGGTTGTTGTGCCTGGACCCTCCCCCATTCAATCCTTCGGTCGGTAATTGCCCCACGCCGCAGCTCAGCAGCCCCTTCCAACATAATAACAGCATAGCCGCCCCAGGGGCATCCTGCCATCCAGAGCTGTCTTTCGTCTTCCTTTTGTTATCTCTCCTAGATTGAATGTTGGCTCTTTGTGATTTCCCAGTTTCTCCTTCATCATCACCACCACTGATCATATTTCCTAAGCTAAATGAAAAAGACAGAATGATGGATCCATGCTTCGGACTGTCTACACCCACTGCAAATTTTCATCTTTATCACTAACACATGATGAAATCTATCTCCTGCAGGATATCTGCTTCATCAGGGAGTGATGATGTTGATTTGATGTAAATTTATTCATAGTTTTTAAAATTTCTGGCGTGACAAGTTCCCCCTGGACGATAACCCTTTTCCTTCCGTGTGACCACCACCCTGCTCTCTGGGTGGAAGCACTGTTGTGTATGTGCAGTCTGTAAACCCCCCCTCCTCTCTCTGTTTTCATCCAAGTGTAAGTGCTCCTGCAGCTCCTGCTCCTGTCTGAAAAGAAGCTCTCCCATACAAAGAGACCCAGTGTCTCAGCGTGTAGCATGGCACACTGGCACCAGCCCTGCTGTCTTGCCTGGTTTACCGGCTGCATGTGGCAAAGGGATTTCTATCTAGCAACTGACAAGCCTGCACACTGACAAGGAAAGTAGCTCGATCTCGCCTGATCTCTTAGACTGCGTATTTCGTCACAGATCTAAACGGCTTCCATTTTTGTACTGTTAAACTTGAACTGTGTACATGTAATGCCCAGCCACTTACAGACCACCTCTACAGTTGCCAAGGGGGTAAATGGAAAGATTGTGGAGGAGCTCAACTAATTGGAAAAGGAAAACCAGACTTTTGTAGTTTTTTTTTAGGACAGTAAACATCCATTATGTTAACATATTGGTGGCTAAACAGTTGAAATGGTTAAAAACAAAAGTGGATAAATAAATGGTAGAAATAATTAACCAAAAGTCAGGGGTGATAAATTAACTGTGAGAATAGGAGCAGGAATGGTTAGAGTTCTGTGTGAATGCTCCACTTTGTTGGCCTCCAAATGCTGCATGACAGAAGACAGAGGAGCATCCAGCCCACATCTTCAAGGAATTTGAGAGATACTTATCCTGTAAGATGCAAGGCCAACGCTGTGGATCTTATTTTATTGCCTGTCATGGTAATCATAGCGTGGGGTTTTTTAATAACGTGGATTGATTTGTGAGCCAGCTAAACATTAACCATCTGAACCCCAAGCAGTTTCTGGCACCTTTTTATATTTTTACTCACTGTAGGTTCATTTTTAACTGCAGTATAAAGTCCTGAACCTCTATGAAAACGGTACAACCATGGACAGGAGTAGAAAGAAAGCAAAAAAATGTCTTTTGTCCAGTATAAGAATGTTAGAATGCCATAAATCATAAAAAAATAAAAAATCGAAGTTGAATTTTTTTCCATTGTTCATTTAACATTGGAATATATTGTAATCAGCACGTAACATTGAATAGTAAGTAGTAAAAATGTATTTTTTTTAATCATAAAATACATTTTTTTTGTCTCTATCCTTGTTTCCTGTGTGCTCTGTGTAAACACAGCCTGCAGTTCAGCCGAAAGTCCATGCATTTTTGTCACGTGACAGTTTGTTGCAGCTGAGTCATTAATGGCCAATCAGTTACGCCAATGAGTGCACAATTACTTGCAATTTTGTAAATAAGACATGTAAAATATAGCAAAAGATTGATGATTTGTCCTATTTTTGCAGTTTTTTGCTATGATAAATTGTGTCATTTTGGCAATTTTTAAAAACATAACATACCTTTCTAACCTGCTGGTGGGCTTTGGGGTTCAGAGGGTTAACGGTGTAACTGGACAGTATTTTCAATGTGCAGCATCTCAACGGTTACATCCTATGACAACCTGTCAACATGTGTGTGCACTCAGGCCTTTTCCAACCCCAGTCACTCTGCAACACACTGAAGATGTTCTCTGAGCACTGGAGGAAACTGAACAATATTAAAATCCAGAAATAGCTTTGTCACAGTCTTGACAGCTTCAAGAAGCTTGCACTCCTGCGCCCTGTCTCCACTGAGGGATCAGGCCCAGTTACACAGTCTTCTTCTTAATATTAACTTTCTAGTTATGACGTTCTTTTCTTACTCTTTCAAGCAGCTTATGTGCATGTAATGTTTCAACTTTACTGATCTTACATATAATACAGATTAGTTGGTTCTAACTGATGGCTGATCCTCACTTTGCTCCTAGACAGATGCTACATTTGCAGCGAGCTGTTAATCTCCTGCAGGATAATGAGGCAGCTAAGGATATATCATATATCTAATAAGGTCAGATGCCACTGCAGACAGCTTTCCAGAAGATTCCTTCCCATAATGTTGAATCAGCTCTTTCAGTCAGTTTGAATGGTGTAGCTTGGTAGCGAGTTAAGAGTTTTAACAGTTGCAGAAAGAACGAAGAAGTATAAGTAAGCACCTTCAAATGTACTTTTTGTCGGAGCTCAGCAACTCGACGAGACTTGAGAAATGTGTGGCTAATTTAAATGCCATTCCTGCTTAAGAAATAGTGAATAAAAATTGAGGGGAGTCTGGCTGAAGCAGATCCCGTGGCCTGTAGTTAGCTCATTATTTTTGTAATAACCAGAGAGACACTTGGACTCATTTGCAGGCGTGCCCAGCCCTGCTCCTCCAGGAGATTGCACACAAACAAGCATACTTGAATTTGGATCATTTAATGTGTTTCTGTTTCTGTTATTAATCTAAATACACAGAAATCATCTGCCGACAGGTTCACTGGGTTTACCGTGGCTGTGTTATTTGACACCACTGCAACAACACGCTCCCCACATAATTGCACATCATATCTACTTGGACAAATGGATATGTTTATATTCCCAGTCGGTGTCTATCATGGCGTGAGTGTGCACACCCAAGTCACATGGTTCTTTAGAATACATTTGTGAGCTATTACTCAAGGTCACTGGTGGGCAGGCTAATCTGGAAAACAAATAATGGTGCTGCGGTGTTGCCCATAAATTGATTCATGCTGTTGCATTATCAGTTTCATTACACTAACAATGACAAGCTGGGTTTATTTTTGAGCTCGCTGATTCCACATTTACTTTTATTGAAAGCCTGTCGCCGCGGCAACAATAAGGTGCAGATCGCCTTACCTGATTTCACCAGTTACTATATGTGATTATTAATGTATAATTTTAAAGTCGTGTTACATTTTTCATGTGATTATAGTGTCTTAGAAATTATTCCGCTGATATAAAATAGATGAACGAGCTCCAAGCAACAAAAGACCCATTTTCCCCTGATTGTCCTTGGTTTGGATCTACAGTATATATTTGGGTTTTTTTTGTTTTGTTTTTTTAAATACTACATCTTGAGAGGCACTATAGCTGGAAACTGCTAAACAGCCAAAATGCAAGAACTGTTAAATTACTTAAATGCATGTTTTTTTTATGTTATCAATGGATCAAAAGTGTAAAAAGGGGCATCTGTACCTCGACCCCGACCAATAGAACCGATGTTACATTATCAGAGATGCATCATTATCGACATATATTTTGTGCAATATGTGTCGATGCAGAATGCAGAAAAAGATAAATGGGATAATTTAGAAATGGCATCATCACATACTTTGTCCAGAAGAGCTGCTCTGACTCTATTGCTTACAATACTTTTGGCACTGTCTGCAGCACATGTAGCAGAGTATGTATCACAGTGGTGCGGAGTTAAGCAGTGTCATCACAGGAAGTTGCTATCTAGTTAAGATAAGATACGATAAAATAATCTTTATTTTTCACATACACAATTATACACAGTACAATGTGCAGTGAAATTTGTTTAGTACCAGCATCCAGTTGCAATAGAAAAATAAAAATAAAGGTTAAATAAAAATAAAGATTCGGAAATATATATACATATACATAAATAAAGAAAATGCAACACTGTTGTATGTTGTGTAAGGTGCATGTGTAAAAAAGGTGCAAGTCCAGTTTAAAGCTCAGAGTTGAGCAAACGGATGGCCTGAGGGAAGAAACTCTTCCTCATCCTCTCAGTGGCAGTGGCAGACTGGTGAAATAAATTACTGGAAAGTTAATAAACAATGACCCTATCATTTTTCTTTTTCGGAATGACTTTGACATACTATACTGTACATATATAGGGCAGCTTTGGCTCAGGTGGTAGAGCAGGTTGTCCACTGATCGCAAGGTTGGCGGTTCGATCCCCGGCCCCTCCGCATGCCAAAGTGTCCTTGGGCAAGACACTGAACCCCAAGTGGCTCCCAATGGCAGGCAGGCACCTTGCATGGAAGTCTGTTGCCATTGGCGCGTGAATGTGAGTGTGAATGGGTGAATGCGAAACACATTGTAAAGCGCTTTGAGTACCACTAAGGTAGAAAGGCGCTATATAAGTGCAGACCATTACCATAAAGTATATAGACCAATACATTGACATCAGAATTTTCACTCCCTAAAAATCCGTATCGGCCCCAAAAATCCGGCATCATCAGACCCTGTTGTGATGAAGCATAGTAAATAATCCCACAAAGTTGTAGTTCCTCACAGTTCTAGAAAGCTTTTAGCTCATCGTTGTTGTCTTAAAGCTAGAGCACAGGAATTTAACTAATAAATGAACATCCATTATATTCAAACCCTTGCCAAACAAATTCATGCAACGCTAATTAAACCAATCGGTAACGGGTAAATCTCTTTGTGCTTTACAGTATATTGGAACTTAAGGCAGCTGTTTTCAGTAAAAACACACTAACAATCCACTGTACACTATGCCTGCCCGTCACCAAAGACAGACAAATTTAGCAGCTAGCTGGTGAAAACAAGGGAATCAATAGCAGCGAAAGATCAAATTGTTCCCTCAGAGTTGGTTTTCTATCGCTGCCAAGAGGCCAAAAAATCTGTTAATACAAATTCTAAATACATGTTGTGTTCAAAATGTGGTAAGAATATGCTAAATAAAGACCAAGTTCCTCATTTAAAGCTTTGAGGCTGAGTTATAGCATTAGCTGTTGACAACATACATTTTGTTGTAGCCCTACAGACATGTATTGAACTGTTTAGTCCACCATGTTTGTTCACTTTAGCTGCAAAATAAAGTAAACAAGCAGAGAACTTGACCTTGCTGCTGAGAAGCACATGGATTCTCTATAATGTACAACAGTAGCAGGGCAGATGATGCACTGATGGTAGCCCATATGGAGGTATTGGCAGTACTGCTGGCTGTAACGGGGAAAAAGAAATTGGAGGGAAGACTCATGAAGGCTGAGTAACATTAACCATGGCAGGAAGCAAATGTGTCACAGGAGACGCTTATTATCCAAGTAAGAGGAATTCTCATTGAACAGCCTTGGATTCATGCTCGCAGTGGGCCTGGAGAGTCAAAGGGAGGCTCGCTGTTTCCTCAGCCGTCACATCATATTTTGAAATCAGCTATGCCACGTCTTTGTTCCGTAAAAAACCCGCCACTTGCATTCCTCACATATTCCAGCTCGTGTAGTTGCAGCAAGGAATGTGTTCATCAGAAAAAAGGCTCCCACAAATCATCAGGCACTTTTAGTGGTCGAGGGATTGGACCCCCTGCTGAGGCTGTGCTGTGGCTCGACTCTGCCTCTGTGTTGGGGGCTAATCGCTGTTTTGATTAGTCTTTTTTTACCCAATCTGTTTGCACGGAGCACCGATCCCACGGCCATGTTGAATGAAAGGGTTTATCAGCTTAAGCCTGTTGTAAGGAGCACAAGAGGTCTCATCTTTTCACTGAGGAACGAGAGCAGCCCTCGGACACAAGTGTCCAGGCAATTAGAGACGCGGGGGCCTCAAAGAGAGATTACTGGCACACAGAGTTGTGGCCGGCTTCTTTCTTGTCCTGGACATTATTCACTCAGCGCTGAGACACATTAATGATTGGTGTTGTTTTCTCAAAGGCCACCGGAGGAGGAGACGGCTGAATGCTGTCACGGGGCTCTTATCTGGGGAAGATTCAGTGGATGCAACATCAAATTATAGACTTTTATGGACTGTTACTTGCTCAATTGTCCGCCTGCTCCTGCACAGTAATAGCAACACATAGTCAGACATACTAATTCAATTCAGTCATTTGACAAAATTATAGAGAGAAACCAAAGAAACCCAAAGATGCCCTATTGCAGCAGTGATTGTTACATTTTCAGAAATGGTGGGGCAACTTTTCTCTTTGTTTTTCTGGACTTGGAGCACAAGCTGTGCAACACACTTGCCCTGAACTTCCATTGTGCCTGTTTTGACAAGCAGTTTTCATGCTAGGTAGCAGTCGTGACATTTATGTGCTCAAGTATACAAAAGCAACAGGGGTTTACTTAAACTGAACTGTTTTGTTTCTTCCATTTTATCCTTTTACCAGACTTCAGATGGTGTTTTAATACTTTGCATATTGTAAAAACAAATTTGTTGTAACAGGCTACACAATATAAGTAAAATGGCCTTCCCTTGACCCTCACAATCTAAAATTACAGGACTTTTGCATGTCCCTTATCTGTGCAAGTTATGGTTTTAATGCAGCATGCTATTATTAGTAAGCTTCACGGTCATAATAGCGATGTTAGTAATGGTTGCACTGCAGTACTGAGGTATTTAAATTGCCGAACCAGCCGTAGCCAACATTCCCGTCTGATTATTTTAGTTCCTCAGTTGATTTGCTGCACTGATATACTATATTCAGCAATACAAAAATACACATAACCACCTCTCCCAACTTCTCTGTCTCAGTTTAACAAAAATAATCATAAAAATGTTGTGAATCTTGCGAAGGATCGTGATTCCACACTTGCAGCAACCCCCTCGCTGTGTTTGAATTGGCTCGAACTCAGCATGTGATGCCAGAATTTCGTCCAACAGTCTCACTGATGTAAAATAAAAATATCACTTTTTTATTACACTTTTTAGGTTTCAGTTTACACCCACATATGTCACTCTTCATGATTTGAATAACGAAGGCTTTGAACTGAAGAGCCTTATAAGTGATTGTACCTTCTAATTTTATTACCACTATTAAATCTACTGTTTAAAATGGCATGTCAAGAGATAGAAGAGATATTACACTCGTAGATAAGACCTGCGGCTATAAAAACTCAAAGCTACGTAGTTGCTGTAGAGAATACTGTGTAGCATCACCAAAATAGTGACTGTATTGATGTACTTATGTTTCCTCTTTTGTCGGTTTACTCTTTAACCAAAATTTGTGCTTAATTTTTACTGTCTACAGGGAGATATTTTAGACATAGATGGGATTTTGTGTCTTCTAGAGCTTCTTTATCTGAAGGAAATTAAATGAACTTGCAGGAAACTGGCAAGCTGTTTCTGCTGATGTGACTTGTAGCCTGTGAGGTGTTAAACTGAGTCCGTTGGAGTGTAGGGAGTGGGTAAACACAGACAAAATACTTAACCCTCCCTCTGCTCCACAGCTCACCACCCTGTCACTCGCCACCTGCTCATTTGACAGCACTGCAGCTTTTAGAAGCAGCAGGTGTGCTCTTTAAGTCCAAAGGTACATGGTTCCGCTCCGACAGCCTCGGTTTGTGTTGTAGTCAGTAAGCCTGTTTTTTTTAAAAGGTAGAGTTTAGTATACGCATCAATAGCACCCTGTTTGTGTGCATACAATCCCCAACAGAAACTTACAGAGCTGATGAAGTGAAGCAGAAAAAAAAGCCAAATGATGGTTTCATTTCAGGAATGTCAGTGTTTCTGCCAAGGCATATACCTATTCATCTTCTCTCTTTTCATCTATCATATAATTATGGTGTGCAGCCAGAGCCAAAGGTATGTACTGTGTTTTTAAAGGACTAAAAGAGGGAGAATAAAACTAAAGAATTATTGGTGCGAATGAAAATAAGTAGATTTTCCTAGTATGAATGAAGCCAGGCTCAAAGAGGAAAGGTGAGACCAAAACCAAAAAGGCACACTTATGATCTGTGCTTCTTTCTCAGAGTGCAAAGAGTAGCTCATTGTAGCTGAAAACCCCACAAAGCATGTGGAATCATTTCTCTCATGTCCGCAGACTTTCGCTGTGTGGCCGAACCCCCTGAGAAACAAAGGCATCTTCATCACTTCATCGCTTCCCCTCGCCGGTTTGTTGGTCCAGGTGTTCGGTGTCTGAACTGCAGATTGAAACCTTGTCCAAAAATACAGTCAAAAAGGGGAAAAAGTCAACATGAAAAAAATATTCAGCAGAACATTCTGCGAGGTCTCTCACAGGTACTTAATGAAACTCTGCTTTTCCTCAGCTGGACTTCTTTAAGCTTGAGAGGCTGATGGAGTACGAGGAATCCTCTTAACTTTGTTGTGGGGTGAGAGAAAAATCTGGGCTGGGACCTGCTAGTCGGGAGGAGATATGTTCATAATGTATACTGTAATTACCCGCCGTAATTACTGGCATCAGAGCATAATCGCAAAATATCAAGGCAGCATTTGACATCACTCGTGCTAACAGGCTATCATTGGTTGTGTTTCTCCTCCTTTTTTTTAATTTTGCTTCTCCCACAAAGCAGAACTGAAGGATTGACAGTTTGCAGTACAGTCAAATGTATAGCGCCTTGGGAAATAAAGGTGGGTTTGTTTTTTGAGAGGGGAAGTCTCCGTTTTGGTGCTTTCTTGGCCTCCTTTAACTTGTTCTTCCTTTGTCCATTCTCAGAGACTGAAAGCAGAGCCAAGTTAAATATCTGGCGAGGCCTCAAAGCTCTGAATATTTCCGCAGAAAGCAGAGCGGTTTATGTAAGTTCATGGATAGAGATAACAGATTGCATGTCGTTTGTGGCCGGTTAGTTGCCAGTTTTGAGGAATGGGTGTACCACACATTACCCTGGAACATTAGGTAATAATACACTGGGGTTTCTCGAGTGTGATCATTCTGAACCGGGTCCTCTGGCAGCATAGTTGTGAATCTGAGTGTTTTCATGACACCTTGACTAAACAGTCCAGAGCTGTGCAGCTGTAGGAGTACACTAAATATTTTAAGTCCTTTACCTGAAATGGGAAAACACAAGTATCTCTCTAAAACGCTCTTGCAGGTGTGTTGTACTGCTTGGCCAGATTCTTCAACTATTTCTAGCTTTCCTCTTCCAGCTGCGGTTGGTCTTTTTCTGCTCGTTCAGCTTCCTGTCCGTTGTGAGTTATTTTGGCCTTGAAAGTCAAACCTTGCTGTCCCAGAATCATCTTTTAATTAGGCTGCCTCCTCTTTCTATGTGATTAGTGTTTTTCTCCATCACCCACAGGACTTCAGAATAATCCAAAAGAGTCACAGGCAGCCCTCCAACCTTATTTCCTCAGCTGAAAGACATGCGATGAAAAGAACGAAGGAAATGATGCCTTTTCAATGATCCGCGCCGTCTTTGATCTTCAAATTGGCGCCATTACGTGTCATAATATTCTGTGTAAAATTCCTCAGATTACCATGCTTTTGATGTTCATTCAGCCTCGGCTTTGATATCGCCACGCTTGATTAGGATTGTAAGTTCTGATTTTGTGCAGCATTTATGCCATACAGTAACACTTGTGACACTACTGCCGCTCATTATGCAGACACGCAGATAACACGTCTTTATCTGCACGATGGGAATCTGTTCCAGTCACAGTCTGTTTACACGGACGCCAGAAGGAAAATATGCTGGTGGTTTTGGGGTTTAGCGGTGCGGGCGACGGTTAGTGGAGTTTGTGTACTTGGCACCAAGTTAACAGATTGAGAGACAAGAAACAAGAGCGAGGCTTCAACCGCTGCTTTTGTGTTTGCCAGTGGTGAAGTGTGAGCAGCTGTAGGAGGATGCCAGCATGAGGACTGAAATAATTACTGCAGTATGCTCGCGCAGTCAACACCATACAACTGCAGCTGTTTCCTTTGCTGTTGAAAGAATTTCAAAGGCCGTAATGTAGCTCCAAGAAAAAAAAAATTCGTAGCAAGTGGAGCCATAACTACCTAGCGGGGATTTGCTGGACTGCGGTGCCATCTTAGAAAGTAAATATAGTTAAAGTTTAACAGCCAGGGAGTGTGACGTGGAGTGGAGTGGGAGCAGACACTCGAGTTGTGGACAGGACCACTCTGAAGATTTATTATCGACCTGAGGGGCTTGGACACACACTTGTGCACTCACACCAGTTTGCTATGTTGTTTCTTTTATAGACTCCACCCCCGCAGCAGTGTCCTCTTCCCTTCAACACAAAAGAGAGTAGGACGAGCAAAGTGGGTCAGGTTTCCTTCTATTTGTGTCTTAAATGTGTTTTCCTCCTCCTGATGATACTCCCTTCAGTGTCTTTTTTTAAACATTTGGATTTCTTTCTCTATGAGGTGCAGAAGGAGATGCAACTCCTTTTAAATTAACATCAATCCTTAAAGCAAGTATTTCCCCATCACATAAAGAACCATCAAATTAAAGTTTGGACTGAAAATGTAAGACGCTCATAAACCCAGTTAAATTACTGCATCAGGACTGTATGGGTGTGGTTTGACCCGATTTGACAGTTCCCTGGCAGCAAACAACCCCACCACTGTCCTCACCTTTCAATTCGACGCTGCTAAATCCTGATAATTGCACAGAAGGTGATTTCACTTTTTTTCCAGCTGAGCCCCACCCCTGTCAAACCAGTGAAAGGAGCTTAAAAAAACAGCAAAGACCAAATCTTGTATCAAAATCCTTAGAGGCAAGTCTCGCCACCCAGCAGTCATCTTGGTAACACCCCTTGGCAGTTATTTCAGGCTAACAAGACCAGGCCCCTATCTGCATGAATGGTGAGAGAACCATAACTGCAATTTCAATAGTCACTAGCACAGGAGAAGTGCATATATGCAATCACCAGTCAAATCTTTTTAAAAATTTATGAAAAATGTGATCATTTGGCCCCAAAACAAGGTTTATACCTCTACTATGCATGGGTACGTGCAGTTTCACAACCCTGGGTCCATACAGCAGCGACTTGTCAAACTCAAGGTAGCCACGGCCTGAAATATATGCCGCTTCATCTTGTATTTTACTTTTTAAATAGGAAAATAATTTAGCAAATTAGTATCATGCTATACTGAAGGAGACTTGAAATTAGCGTTTGAGCCCATATCATCAGAAAAATGTCTACTGAGGTCATAAATCAAGTGAGAATTAGGCTTCTTCTATACAATCTGCCTTATTTTTTTCTACTACAGGAGTTGCCCCCAGCTGGTCATTACAAAAAATGCAGGTTCAAGGCTGAGCATTCCTTGTTCATGTGGGATCTGATCGCTCACCGTCTGAAGCTGATTAGGAAAATATGTTTTCAGTGTCTTTAATGTGCAATAACAACAGGGGCGGGTTCTCTCTTGTCACAGATTTCGAGTGCTTCAATAACAGCACATATTCATCTTTCATGGCCCCGACTCAAGGTCTTTTTGATAATTGCATTTACAGACATGGTGGGTTTTGCCTCTCAGCAACATCCTCCTGCCCAGCTATTTCCCAGATGAGCAGCACTCTGTCATCTCCGACTGCCAAATGCAGCCGCTGAAAAATGGAAACAATCCAACAGGCAATCGCTTTGGTCAAAATTATGCTAAGCAGGCAGTTCACTCGGATACTGCCTCGCTCCCATGATATGTACACATTTTTTTAATGCTCAACATAATGTGTGGATTGTCCATCTTCATAATAAATTCTTCCATGTGACCATTAAAGCAACTGGAGTGCTTATGTGTGGGTAGTGGGGATTATTTTGCAGCCTTGTATCTCGCAGTTTCCTGTTATTCACCAGAAAGGCCAGAGTTTCGAGTTTGTTTCCAGAGTGTGTGCCACTCTTCCTGCACACTTTCTCAGGCTCTAACAATAGCCCCCTCATTGCTGGCCCCTCGTAATCCTCTTTACGCCCCCCCACAACCCCCTAACTTCTCTGCAACAAGCTTCCTCCATAGGCCAAGCACCCCGCTGTGTTGTCAACATCAACCAATCAGTCTGAGAGCGGCCTCAAATTTGAATGTTTGGAAATATTGCAAAGCTGCTGAAGTTAAATAGTTTGAAATCCTTTTAGATTTTTAACTGAAACTTATATGCAAACGCCGGAGGATGCTGAATTATAGATGTAAGCTTGATTTCCCAGCTGCAAGCCCAGAGTCCAGGTGTTTTTTGTTCACATTATTATTTTATTTGAGCATCCTTGATGGCAGCTGGTACATTGGACAGCTGATCAAGACCATATGTAGCTCGGCTCCTTCCTTGTGCTCATGATTCTTGTTTGTTTTTTGGTGTCTCAAGGCAGCAATAAGGCCAACACAATACTGTAGGCTCCACTACAGGATGCAGCGTGCTTGTCATACATTGTTTATAAGCTGCTTTAATATCTCACTCTGTTCAACATGGAATTTCAACATGGAGACCCACAGGATGCTGAGAGGAAGAAAACAATGAGTGGAGACGCTTTGTTGTGTCCCTACTCAAGAAGTGTTTTGTCGTTTTCCTCTTCTTCTTTGTTGTCATTCTTTAGAGTCTGCTTTTGTTGTAAAAATCCATTTATTCCATCTGTATTAGCAAGACTCAGATATTCTCAAGCGGGTATTTATTGGTTCTTAAGGTTAAACATCTCAACATACAGAGCTTCTTATCACACAGGGGGGTCTGAAGATCTTTTCTTTTCCCTTCCAAGTAAGAAGATCCCTCCTCCAGTCGTAACTCTCCTCTATTTTATTGTTGAAGAGATTCTTTCAGCTTGATTAAAAATGTAATTATTCACCCATTTATCCCTTTATGCATTAAACAGCCCTTTTTCTTCAATGGAATGGCAAGTGACGGGTGGTAATTGTAGATCAAGGCGAGGTGCTGGGGGAGCCAGCAGACAGGGGGCTGGAGCTCGGTTTCAGGCTTTGGCGGCTGGCTGCCCCTGGACCGCTGACGTGCTGCTCGTGGTGGGAACTAAAGACGATGATGCTTAGGAAGTCGTCCCCTGCTAGCAGCGGCTCCAGTGTTGTGCCCTGTGCCAAGCGTGCAACGGCTGGTCTTTTCATTTCAGCCCTCACTGAGTGATTCCTGCCCTCTGCCCCGGGCTACAACAAGCGTTGTTGTCACTCAAGTTGAGAGAGAGGCCGAGCGCTGGAGGAGGGCCTGAAAGGCAGCGACACTCCAGAAATCCACTTCAAACAAACAATTAGAGCATGCTGCTACATAGAGCTAATAGGCTTGTATGGGCATACTTAGAGGCAGCTTTGCTACTTACATGATATTAATTATTAGCTGGGTTTAGCAAGTCAAAACTGTTAAGCTTTTTCAGGTGATGCATCAAAGGGAGTCGTGCATTTAGATGTAGCAGAGGAATGCAAACCAGAGTGCTGTAGCGGTGTCTCATCAGCTCCCACAGTGCTGCTCAATGTATGCAAAGCCATCTCTTGACAGGGCTTGTTAAGCGTCAATACTACACAGCTGCTCTAGAGATTTATTTCTCTATGGGTCATTACCATTGATAAAGTCCCCACTCAAGCGACTGCTCACTCCCTTTGTGACTTCAGTATCCTTAAAGGAGCCTCATTTTCCAGCTGCAAAGCTCCATAACTTTCCCCAATTCCCTTTTTGGCACGAAAAATAAACAATCAGGTACTGACACAGTTACTGTCAGTCTGTAAACTGATGTTGGACATAATGTTAAACATTAATCCAGATTTTTACACAAAGAGAGGTTGTAAGGTCTTGCTTTTATCATTCAGAGGGAATACAATGCATGTTTGTCCATGCCATCCGTATTTATCTTTAATTTAGCTGTCTTTCTTAATGGATGCTGTATGCGTTTATGGAGTAGTTACTTATGCGGTGTTGTTGTATTATTTGCATCCATATTTGGTTCCATAACTTGTAGTGTGGTGGCCTAGCTGAAGTTAACAAATGGACGAGTATCATTTAACAATCAGAAAACCCATTTTAATCATTGAATTTAATATAGACATTAGCTAAGTATATTTACAATAATTTCTTAATTTAGCAGACTTTATCCAAAGTGACACATAAATGAGCAGCGTTGGCCAAGCTACTTGAGCTAAGCTACCAGTTACTCTCCAGTAAAAGCGGCTTCACTGCACTGAAGCTACTCCCAGAGAAATGTAGTAAGCTAAACTACACCAACATGGCAAAAGTAGTAAACTCCAACAGAAGCTACTTAAAAAAAATGCATTTATTTATTCACATTTACTTTTATTCATTTCCTGACAGTGAAAATGCATAGCTAGCTCGTAGTTAGCTGTTGACAAGCTGCTAGCTGGTGTTTGTAGACTGCACTCATACTGCGCTACATTTAGTGTTAGGGTTGGAAGCCGGAAGTTGAAGCCATTGTTAGCAATATCAGTTAATAACAGCACATTATGTAATACTTTGCACCTATAAACACTGTAGCAACATGTCCACAAATGCTAATAACAGTACATTTCTACAGCTTTCACTACTCTCGATGTGCTGAGCAGCGATTTAGACTTTTAAAGTGAGGTTTTGAGAGCTGGAAAGGTTCCTGTGACTTTTGATTGCAGGAGGTGTTCCAATTCAAATTTCCAAAAGTTCAAATGGAACACACCACAAGGATTGGTTTGTGATGTGGCAATCATACAGAAGTGCTTCTGTCAGCTATGCATATACACACACATATGTTGTGATCAGTCACAATATTAAAACCAATGTTTTTTGAGTCCCTGTAGTGCCACTAAAACAGTGGTGACCCATCGGGGCATGGACAGCGGACCTCTAGGGATGTCCTGTGCTGTCTGTTAGTTGTTAATCCTTTTGGGTACTGGGGTTCATCCCATGGATACTCGATCAACTTAGAATCTGGGTATTTTGAAGGCTAGGCCAATGCCTTGGGCTCTTGGTCATGATCCTCGAGCTGTTCCTGAGTCAAGTCCCATTGATGTGGTTGGTCTGCAGCAATGTTTAAGCGAGAGGTATGCGTCAATGTAACCTCCACGACTGCCAAGACCATACCCAAGGTTTCCCAATAGATCATTACATGGTAACAAGACGACCAACATTGTTCAGTTCACCTGTTATTGGTTTAAATGTTGTTGCTGATCAGTTTATATGTGTGCATGGTGGTGGCTTCACATGATTCTTCATGTTTCTTAGTTAAATTTCATAGTCTACTGAAGGCTCCACTGTGCTTGCCACTTGAGAAATGCTCAGGATAATGCAGCTTGTGTGGACGCAACCACATTACTAAATCAATAAAAGAGCTTCACTACTTAAAAGCTCTTTTATTCAGGAAACAGTTCTGTTACCACAACACTACTGAGAAATGTAGCTAAACTATACATACAATATAAATGAGATACAGTCCAAGCCACAGTGGAGCAAGAGAAAGTCATTAGCACTGTAGTGTTCATCTGCTAATCAAGATGTTAATGACAGATTCATTTGTGCACCTATTATCATTCAGTGTTCTTTTTCATTCAGGGTTTCACTATAGCATCCTATAGAAATACAAAAAGCAGTAGCTATTTGCCTTCTGCCTCTCTTCAAAGTATCTTTTTTTTCCCACCCGGCAGACGCCTTCAGACTGAGATATCATTAGCACAATGAAAAGGATCTTTGACCAGGATATCTGCTTTATTTTTCACTCCTTTAAGGCCCAGCTCAGTGCTGCTCATCATCGCCTAATGGAACACAACACTGTAGCAATTAAGCAGCTGTTTGGATTTAATTAAATAAACCTCCCAATGCCTTTTTCTATGTTCTCTGTTAGGTTTTCGCAGAGAAAAGAGACAGAGACATTTTGCTGTACAGAATGCTTTTAGGTTCATCCAATTAGAAAAATAGGCCTTGGTTTTAAACTGATCTATGGCTGCAACACCTCTTTCTTTTCTGCTGTCCAGGAGCTGTGCTAAGAGGTTTGTGCTGGGCATAAAAATGGTAACACTCCATAAAACAAAAGACAGCTTTAAAGGTAAAGAAATTAAACATCCATTCCAAAGCAGTTCATGACTAAAAATCCCACTTTGGAGTGTGCAGCCTTTGGGCAAAGTGCTCCACAGGATAGATGCTTTAATAGCAGATAAATCTCTAAGACTGCAATTTGACTGACGCAGGAAATCATCGTCAGGCTGCAGATCTCTGTTGCTAAGGGACCAGACTGGTGGGCTTGTAATGACTGCATGGACCCTGAGCAATCTTGGGCAATTACTTCACTTATCATTAAGATCTAAAGAAGGGAGGGACGCAGCACTGTGAATTCATTACAGGGTTGAAGCACAAGATGAGCTGTAGTTATAGAGACATACGAAAAAACTGACAGAGTGTGAAAGACATGGAGTCATTACGAGCCAAATGCTCATGTTTGGAGGAGCAATTAGCGGTTATTGGATTTCTGTGGACCATTATAGAATGGACTGTGGAAGGAAATCAATTATAAAAGCAGCATAGCGTCATGTCCCTTTTGTCTTCGTATTCCACGGTAATTCCATGTAGGCCAGAGTGGAGTTTTTTTTTCTTCGTTTGTTTGTTTGTTTTTGTTGTGTGATGTATGAAAATTGCTGACTGAATCTCCTCGTTGAAACAGTAAGGCAATTCAGGATGTCTGTGAGCTCATTAAAAATGGGGGGGGAAATGGTGGTATTGTCGGGTCTGTCATTTCACTTTGGAGAAACGAGTTGGAGGGAAAAATAAAGTGTCCCATAGAAAAGTCCAGTCGGAGCTGAACCAGTCCTGACTGGTCTATTTGCTGCTCACTTTGCTGGACCACCCAGACTGATCTGGTGGGCGACACAAGTGAACATTGTATTCCTCTGGGAAAAAGATCATGTAGAAGAGGTCTCCAGATTCATTTCTTTCCAGAGACAACAGGACTAATCAACCAAAAGCTGAATACAGCGTTAAGATACCCAATTGCCTTTCCTGACAAAAGATCATGTCTGGTAATTATCAAGTAAAGTAATGGAGAAAAGCTGTGCATCTTGAAGTGTGAATATTCTTGGTACCCAGCTGATGTCTCCTAATGAGCTTGGTGATTACTTGCCTTTTTGTGTGGCAAAATCTCCCTCGTCTGGAGACAGTATTAATCTTATTGGTAGAAGAAGTTGCTCACACATCCATACTCTCCAGAAGATGAACCTTTTGTGCTTACAGGACTTTTATCTTGGACCACCATCCAGGAAAAAATATCAAACAAGACCTCTCAAAGTGAACGCTCTCTGAGAAATTAAAAAAATTTTTTTTTCTGTTTTTGATTTTATTGACCCTTGACTCCCCTTCAGCAGCACCAATTGCTCAGTGCAGCAGGATGCAAAGATAAGGCCTATTTGTTTTTCTCTGGGATGCAGGTGGATTTTGGTAAAGCAGTTGATAGAACAGGTGACTGTATCTAAATTAGAATGAAGTTTGCATGGAAACTCTGAAGCACTTTGCTGAAAAACTGACCAACAAAATCGTGATTCTGTGGCAGAAGTTTAGCCTTCACATGTAAGGAAAAAGGGGCTTTCAGACAGACTGCAAAATCGGCACAGCTGTGCTCTGAAACCCATTATTTCCGATGGCTTGCACCTTGCCACGACAGTTTGTTGCTGTGCTGAGCAAAGTGCAAACTTGCACAGCGGTCAAAATTAAAATTAGTTGAACTTTGACTGCTGCAAGCTTTGACAAACACCCGAATGGCCAATGGAAACAACCAGGCAAGCACGAAATGCAAAACAGAGGAAAAGCTGACATTGTACGTGTCTGAATTCCTTGAATTATGACTCAAGTTTACCTTTGTAACGAGACCTCAGGAGGAAAACCCGATCTTGCAAACAGGTTTCCATCCAAGTAGCCATATCACATGTGTTTTATTGGTCAGGTAGTGTGTTGTATTAACAGTATATACAAACTTAGATCAGGCTTGTTATGTATTCCCTCTCGGCAGCTATCCAGACCTATTAAGTTTCTTAAATGAGGTAATGACGTACACAGGTATCATTTTCCTACAGATATTTAATGACTTAATGATATAGTGCCACTACAAGTTTGGAAAACTCCATCTATTTTTGCTCAGTCCCACGGGACTACCCCAAGCAGTGAGCTGAACCCAACGGCAAGTGCAGCACAAATCACATTGTGTCTAAAAGAGCCGTAAATGTGCATGATAAAGAAGATCATTATTGCAGTTTCTAGAATACCTGTTTCATATGCAAGTCACTTAAAAAAAAATGAAAATTCTGATTTAAAAAAACTTGATGATTTTGACACAATCATCATCCACACAGTGTTGCTTTATATAGAAAAAAAGTGGTGGAGGTTGTGGTGTGCGATTTGTTTGCTGCCACTGTGTCTTCATAAGAAGTACAGTCTGTTTGAAAGCACTAAACCCAGTAAATCTAAAGTATCTTTTTGTGCCACCCAACACACATGCTCTGTAGAGATATGCAATGTATAAATTAGAGCCTCTTCGGGCAGACATCTGTTTCATGTTTTTATGAGCACATTTTCACATTCAGTTACATGTTACAGATTCCATTTCCCTGACTTGCTCCAGCCCCCACAGGAGAGGTGGATTGAATTCATGCTGTTTTAAAGTGGGCTGTTATGGTATGGGAGTAAAATGAAATAGCAGGAAATGTTTCAGGCCCATAAAGCTCAGGGCGAGCAGGAGAGACTCGCGGCAGCAGAGAGCAGGCTATGCGGTCTGCTTGTGGTGGGTTATCTGTCACAAATTATAAATATTATTTGAGCAAACCCGAGCACGGTCATTGCAGTCGGTTTCGTGAAGCAACGACCGCCAGGATCTTGACCAGTTGTTCTATTGTCTCAACAAATGTGAGTGAGCGCATAAACAGAGAGCAGACTCCCATATGGACTCCCTGTTTGTAAGAACCTGCTGTTTATATCTGCGAGCTCTCGGCCCAGATACCGTCATACTTTTCATTTTGTTCATTTAGACTGTTTAGTTCTGCAGAAGATGGGAAATTGTAGTCATGCCAGAGCGTTAAGCTGCACAGTTTGTTCTGAGTAATGCTACCAAGTATGCATGATGCCTGATAATTAGCACATAGCTCATTGTCTGCTCTCACTGCTTCATCCTCTATGAGCAAACCCACAGTCAGTAGTCAGGTTTTGCTGGCAGTTTATTTCGGGGGAAACCAGCCACTTACAAACAGTGTTCTCCGTACGCCACCACATATACTGTGTATTTGACAGACCACAGTTTCCTGGTTAGTATTTGGCAGCATGTGGAGCAAAACATGAGCTACATGGGTTATGATCCAAAGCCCTAAAGCCCAGTGACAACAAAATGACTGCAGGCAAAGATGGAATATATTAACTTTAATCTAGATGACTGAGGTAGAGCTACACCTGTAATTAGACTGAAATCGAGAATGACACCACAGGTTACACCTCCAGATAGCGCCCAGAGCTACATAAAGACTCTAAGCCCTGAAAAGCAGCTTCACTGTGGCGATTTCTCCCCTCGCCCATTGTGTTACTGTAACATTGCCGCCAGGCCGCCATGTTCCACCACCCCAAGGCACAATGCGTGCTGGTCATCTTTGTGTACGGATGTCGGTTTCGCTTGTGTCTGGCAGGATGTGTGTATATTCTAGGAAGCTCTTCACGCGGTTCCTGCTCGTATGCATTACAACGAGTGCCACTCACAGGCCGGAGGGAGCAGACAGAAATCTGTAGGTTCGCTCAATCCTGTTAATGTGGAACAGCATTTAATTAGATTCGCTCTACAGCTGCATCTGCAAAGTGGCAACACTCTGCATGACACGAAAGGCTGAGGTGAAAGCGCAGATTGCTTTGAAAGGACCTGTACAAGTAAAAAGTGGTCTGCAGCAGCCACACAATGGCTGTGCTGTAAAAGGGAACATTTAAGGACAACTTTGTCGGCTGTGTTTATTGTTTTCTGGGCATTATTGTACAAATGTTATTTAGAAATGTGTGAGGAGAGTTGTAAAACTGTATCTCAGCCTGTGAATATGTGCAAATGTGTTGGTGAAGAGGATCTGCAAACATGCACTCAAAGAACTAAACGTAAATGTGCCTTTTATGATGAGTAAAATGTTCTTATTTAGCTTCAAGAGCTGCAAACCCACCTCAGGTATGCCTCTCAGTCGGCCGTCTTTTTGCTTGTGACTTTTACTACACTCCTGCTGTGCCTGACATCTGCAAATGTGTGTGTGTGTGCGCCGATGTGTCTGTAGCTCGGTGTTTCCCTGAGCAAAGACTCACAGGCTTAAAATCAATCAAACTCTAGACTCATTTGCAAAATAATATTGCTACAATAATACTCCCATATAAGACTGTTCTCTCTGGCGTCATTGCAGTGAGTCTCGTGACTGACTGTGGCAATTTTTCAAATTATCATTTAATCGCCATGTTATTTTTAATTTATTTTTATTTCATGGGGATGATGCGGTTTAACACAGTTCCAATACAGAGCATAAAATTGATGTACTACACAGAGTTTATAGCTGTTGCTAATTTTCAATCCCGTCCTTAGGCTACAATTAAAATATACAGCTTTCATACTCATAAAAACACAATACACGACAGACATAGAAGTACAATACAATACTCATAATAAAATACATTCATTGTGATTCTCAAATTCCGATTATTTGTCAAAATGTTTGGTCTATAAAACTTTACGTTCAGGATGATGTATAACAGAAAGAAGCTTCAAATCCACAGTTGAGAAGCTGGAAGGAACACGTACTTAGAAAATGCTGCTAAATTAATAATTGATCACCAAATTGGTTTGTTTGAACACAGTCAGATTAGATTTAGCTACTGTTTTCTTACCTTCAGAAGAAGTCATTCCTTCTGACTGATTTTCTTCTACTGTATACAAAGAACCAGCATAAGTACAACAACTGCCAGAGGTAGATGATCCATCACTTCAAACACTGAGCTTTGCCCAAGTTGACTATTTTCACATCAGTGCACACAACACAGCTACACTCGGCTCCCTGTCAATCACGTCACACCCTCAGGAAGAAATGGAAATGTTCCCTCAAACAATGTTTTGTTGCCGTGCAAACTTACAAGCCAGTGCAGAAAACATTAAGTCGTCTTTTTAAAAATGGCTAAATGTCAGGAACATTTGCACTTATTTCTAAATATCATATCAAACGCTGTTTTGTTTTAGGGTGAAATAGGTGGTTGCAGGGTGGTAAGATGTGACTGAATGTCAATTGTTGGCTCCTTGCTGTGGAAAACGCTTCACATTGTACTGAAGTGTTAACAGAATTCATAAATTTGACGCTATTTTCAGTCGGTGTTGTTTTCACTCTGTGACATTGTTGACTCCCGGTGTTGGCGCCCTGAAAGGAGAGGAACTTTGCTTCCTGGCCGCAGCAAACAGAGCTGGTTCAGACGTGATGTGTTTTCTTTGTGGTAAAAAAACTGCGCCGCTGAAAAATCGCACTGAAGAGCGGAATCGGCATCACAATCCAATTTTCCACAGCATGAAGAACAGGACATACATAAGTACATATTGTCCAGCCCTCCTCACTTTCCATTTCTACTGTGTGTCAGAGAAAAGCATTTAAATGTGGTGTGACTGGCTATTGTGCAGCCCTTCACCTTTTCACCCTCCCTCCCCTCGTTCCCTGCCTCTCAGTGCATGCCATTACAGTCCTTCATTTGGAAGGGAGGAGGAGAAAAGCGAGGAATGGGGGACTGGAAAGGTGACGAGAGGACTGGAAGATAAAAACCAGCCTGATTTCTATCTTGCCGGAGCTCCAGGCGGCAGCAGGCTCCTGCTCCCCAGCAACCAGGAGAAGGAGGATGAAGGCTGTAATGTGGCAGCGCAGATTGATTCTTGTCATAATCTGTTCCTCTATCAGCTCCGCATAGCGTTGCACAGAAGCACTTGGCACTTTTCAAATAGACTACCTGCCACTTTTCATGCCATTATGTTGTGCAACCACATCCTTATTGTCTCATTATTTCTAAAACTGCCTTATCTCTGCTTGAGCTGATATGTTGTCTTGCAGTGTGGGCCCAATCAGGTGGGTTGTATCTCTGCTTGCAGTCACCAGTGATGTATGTGGAAGGACTGTCGACCAGCTTAACAGATTTGGAAAAATATAGATTGTAAATAGATTAGTAATATACCCACATATTGAATCACCACATGTTGGGAATGAGAGGACAGAAAAAAAGTTGCTTTTACCATCTCAGGGACTGCAGATGGAAACTGGCGAGTAGCTAAATCTGTTACAAAGCATCTCTTCTCGCTGTGTGAAATAGATATTTTTTGTGCAAAAATGTAACAACCTAAACTTTCCGGCTTGCAAATGAAGTAAATGGTGAACCGTTAAATAGGACATTTTAGTGACACTCAAAGCATGTTACAGTGTTTCTCATTCACACACAGTCATACATCAGTGGATTGCAAGACACATGTGGATCAAACCAGCCACAGCTGCCCACAGTTAAAGTACTGGATGAACAGCTGGAATAAATAACTGAAACTAATGTTGTAATGTAAGAGAGCAAGATTTTTTTTAAATGGCAAGAAGTGATGGATAAATGGTTGAAATAGTTATCTATAGGTAACGTATAGTGAGAGGAAGGATTACCGTCATGTAAATAGACCTGAACGTAATGTGTAGATGGTTAAAATGCAGCTTTTGTTAGGTTATATGATTGAAGTAGGAATGCAGATTTGACTAAACCAGCCTGAACAGTAAAAACTTTTTGTATGACCCATTTTTATGTAATAAATAGTGCTAATAAGACCACTTTTTGCTGTGGTGGTTTCACAGAAAGGTTACACCAATTCAGTCAATTCAGATGTGTAACTGCTACTTGCATGTTAAGTCGCTGTTTGCGGAAGTTTTCTGTAGCATTTTTTTGTTATTTCGGTCATTTTCAGTCTCTGTTTACTGATCTTTTCAGTTGTTGTTTATTTTTGTTTCCAGTTGCTGGTTATCTTTGTTTTCAGTCTGTTTTTTTTTCTGCATTTTCAGTTGCCATTTTCCGCCAATTTCAGTCTCTCTTTTTTGACATTTTCAGTCGCAGTTTTTTCACAGTTTTTGTTTTCACTCCCCATTTTCTGTTGTTGTTTTCTTTGATGTTTGCTTTGATTTACGCTACAACTTTGTTAAGTTAAGGCACCACAACTACTATTAGGTTGAGGAAAAGATCATGCTTTAGGTTAAAATGCCGCTGTGCAAACACTACCTACACAGCTCCAGTTGTTTTGTAGGTCGGGTACCCATGAATAGCCCCTAAAAAAACATAAGCATCTCACGATTTTACAGCTTTTTTTTTAGTGAAAATAATACGGTTTGCAATGTGGACCAACATAGCTCTTAGACATTTTGGTGTGTTTTGTGCCACTAGACTAAATAATAAGGAACTTATTGTAACAAAATCCAGAAATTATGACAATAATCAAAGTTGCAGCCTAAATGGAGGCTTTTCCCCCTCCTCCCTCATTTAACCTACACTCCACAGACACACTACCACCTTGTGTGCTCTTAAAGGTTGCTTTGACTATTCTTTTCTGTATTCAGGCCTAACAGGGCTGGTGATGCAGGGGCTGCAAGGATACACAGATGCAGACAGGCTGGGTGGGTCAGGCACTGACTGCTCCGGTGAGACGCTTGTAGTAACAAGGAGGGCGGAGAGGCAGCTCTGCACGAGTGGTCCGGCTTAGAACAGCAGCGCCTTTTGTGTCTGCCTGTTTCTGATGGTTATTTATAAACCCAGTAAACTCGCACCACATTCCAGGCTGCCACAGACGCAAGGAGAGCTGCACCTCACCAATGTGTGTCCTCTTTGTCTCACCGTGCAGATATCTGTTAGGATCAGGGGTGACGTTCACATCTGGTCTAATGAAGGTTACTGTGACAAATAAAAAAGCCTGTGATTGTCTTTTTCCCCCAGTTCTGGAGGTGCATGGAAAACTATTTCAGTGCATTTTTTTTCTTGTTTTGCCATTTAATTTGCTCTTGGCTGTTGCATTTTTATGACCACTGCTTGTGGTCTTCCATGAGTCATATTAATGGGAGGGCCTCTGTCCTTGGCAATGGGTTGCTGAGTTTAATGTTAGCCTATTACTGAACTTGACTACTTTGAAAAGTGCAACTCTCTTTCTTTCAGTTTGAGTCTCTCGGGACTTCCTCTTCTGCTTTGTGGAAAACATTAATCACATTTCCCTGGACAGCTTCTCGAAACCAACGCGGGACAATAATGCTTTCAGGGTTCCTGTTATTTGGACGTCATATTTGTTTTGTCTTTTAGACTGTGAGTAACTCTCAGGAAATTAGAAGCATTTGGCTTCCTCATGTTTTCTTATTTAAGCGAATCATCTAAAAGTTTCTGATGAAGATGGGATTTTGTACACAAGTACCTCAGGAGAGTCATTTATCCTGTTCTTCCTCTGCTTCCATTTTTGTCCTGGGTGCAGTTAGATGCAGGTTTCCTGTAGCTGAGACCAGAGAACTGTTGGAGGAAATCCAAGTGTTAAAGGACACCCCTTCCCCACCCTCTGCACCATTGAACTAGTTTAAAATTTTGACTGACTACAAAGGTCACATGGGCCCAAATGTACAGTACAGAAACAGAAGCCCCGTCGTTAATCTAAGTTTTGGAGTTGTTTGTATTTCACCATGCACTCCAAAGGATGTGGTTGATGTTGACTACAAACAAACGGATAAAGATCTGTTGCACCACCAGTCATGTTGGCCGTCTCTTTTTCTGTTTCTCTAAAAGGAATGAGCAGATCTTTGAAACACAAAGCTATGTTTTTTTTCTTCTCTACCTTCCCGACTATTGGCAGGCTTTTAAAGAGTTTTCTGCTCCTATAAATGTTAAGCCTGATTACAAATCACTGTGAAGCACTCAGAGACCGAGGTCTGCTTTGCTCTGTTTTGCTCTGCTGTGCAGCCTGAAATGTTTGAAACGCTGGAGACGAACTATAATCAAAAAAAGGCATCTTGCCTTCACAACAAAGGTAATCATGTCTTTCCACAGCTCCAGTCAATGAAATAAATTGTTTATGAGCTGCCAGTCTTACATGTGTATATATATATTTATATATATAATATATGTCTCCAACACATCGCCAGCTGGACGGACAGTGAATATAAAGTCAACACTTACTGCCATGTTATAACACACCTGACATCTAGTCCACATATACACTGGTATTTTTTTTAAACAACTCATGAAAATGCAAAAACAAGCACTGTCAAGAGCATGCAAACGCAACAGGCAGCAATATAATCCCAACCCTGAAGCCATGCTGGCCAACAGAAGCCTGGAAAAAGCTATTACTGCTTCTGCTGGGCTACCAATGATGGTACATCGAAGAAGGGGGAAAACATATTTGTGGGATTATTCTCTTGAATCTCCTCCTCAATATAGCAGTAACTATGCATTTATGTAGAAACATGTAAATAGTCCTGTTAGCAAGGTTAGCACTGGCACTTTTTGGGCTAAATCGCCTTGTAAACGAAGGAGATAATGGCACAAAGTCCAACGTCACAAGCCAAAAGCCGTGTTTTCTCTGTCTACACATGAACACTGTAAAGGCTTTATTTGAAAATCTTCACATCTCCCCAAAAGCTTAGTAGCCAGTGACCAAAAACTGTGTTTGCATGTGGTCGAAAGGCCAAAGAAAAGACTATGTTTTACATAATACCTTTATATGTGTGGACAGGGCCTTAGTTTTACCCTACTTTATGCTGCACCCAAACTGTAATCAAAACACTTAAAAACATACACAAGTTTGGTCATAAACATACTAATAGCAATGTCAACAATAAAGACCCTGTCCACACATACATGGGCATGGTTTAAAACGTAGCTTTTTCTATGCGTTTTGGCCTTTTGTGCACACAAATGCAGTATTAGGTCACTCCTACCTCCATCCAGGGTGAAGATGGCTCTATCACACATAAGTTTGATCATGAACACACTCTAATAACAGTGTCAACAAACTGCTGTGGAAAACTGCAAAAGTCAACACTTAAACTCTAACAACTCTCTGATGCAAAGAACCAACCGTCAGCAATTCCTGTAACAAGCGAGTGCAGCAGAGAATCACCCTGCGCCTTCCTCTAATCCACACAACTGCAGTTTGACAGCACAATACCAACCGTGCATGTCGGTGTCTTTATTAATGCCAAAGGGATGTCAGTGAAGGATAAAATAGAAAGAAACATTTTCCCCAACTCTATCATTCATCTCACTTTTCTGCCATGGTAGCCGTTAAATGGAAAACGGTTACACTTGGTCAGGAAAGGTGTAAATTTGAACTATTTGTTGTAGCTAACTTGTCTGCAGTTATGACTCCCCGATCAAGGAATGGGCTGCAGTGCTTACAAAAAATATTCATCCCTTGGAAGTTTTCTGTTTATTCAGCACTGGATCGGGGTCAATTTAATTTGGCTTTTTTTTTTTTTTTTTTTTTTTAACAAGAAATTACAAAAAAAGACTTGTTTGTCAAAATGAAAACAGATTTCAACAAAGTAATGTAAATTAATTAAAAATATTAAAGGTGAAATAAGTGCTTGCATAAGCATTTACCCCCTTCAAGTCAGTATTTAGTAAATACACCTTTAGCCACAATTCCAGCTTTGAGCCTGTGTGAATATGTCTCAATCAGCCTTGGACATCTGGACACAGTCATTTTACCAATTCCTTTTGCAAAACTGTCATGTTGCACAGGAATTGTAAGTAAACAGCCCTTTTAAAGTCCCACCACAGATTCTCAATTGTATTCATCACATTGTTGTCTTTAACTTATGTCTGTGTAGCTTTAGGTGTGTGCTTCAGGTCATTGTTTTGCTGGAAAACGAATCTTCTCCCATGTCACAGTTCTCTTGCCGACTGTGTCAGGTTGTCCTCCAGTGTTTTCCTATACTTTGCTGCATTCATTTTACCCTCTGCATTTATAAGCCTTCCAGGGACTGCTGTTGTGAAGCATCCCCACATCATGATGCTGCTTCACATTGGTGATGGTGTGTTTGTGATCATGTGTAGTGTTCGCTGTTTGCCAAACATAGCTTAGAGTCTGATCACCAAAAGGCTCGGTTTTGGTCTCATCAGACTTCTTCCAGTTGACTTCAGAATCTCCCACATGTCTTTTTCACAGTTGTTGTATGCACCGTCCCTCCCATCTCAGCTGCTGAAGCCTGTAACTCTTTTAGTAACTCATAGGTGTCTTGGTGGCCTTAGTTTTTGAGAACGGTCTGCTGTAGATAGATTTTATCCATGTGCCATATTCCTTCTATTTCCAATGATGGATTTAACTACTCCAAAGGATATTCAGTGACTTAGAAATTTTCTTGTATCCATCCCCTGACTCAAGCTTTTTAGGAACCTTTTCACGGAGTTGATTGGCGTATTCTTCTGTCTTCATAGTGTAGTTATAACCAGGAGTAATGATTCACCAGTGACTGGACCTTCCTGGTTCAAGTGTCATTCACTGCACTCAGATGATCTTCATTTCACTAATTGTGTGACTTCTAGCACCAGTTGGCTGCAAGCGTGAGTCACTTTAAAGAGGATGAATACTTATGCAACCACTTCTTTTGCATTTTATATTTTTAATTATTTGACATTACTTTGTAGAAATCTGTTTTCACTTCAACATAAAAGGCTTTTTTGAAAATTTGTGTCAATGCCGCCAAATTAAATTGACCATGATTCAGTTTTGAAAAGCAATAAAAGGAGAAAACTTCCAAGGAGGGTGAACACTTTTTATAGGCACTGAACATTTGAGTTTACACAAAGCTGGTGCAACATGCTGCAGCAATTTAAAGACGAAAGATCAGAACACACATAGTGGCTCATTAGACTGACACACTTGCCAGCCATTTGCAGCTGTAAATCCATGTCACGCTTGTCATTTCCTCCACATTGTCCTTCATCCCTGTCTCACTGCTTTCAACCAAACGTTGCTTGTTGACACAGTGTATAATTTCCAGTGGCTTAAACCTTTTGCAGGCTTTAAACTGTAAAAATGTAAATGAATAATGGCGATGTGTTGGACCGAGTGGAAGCTTTGTGCCCGAGGATTACATCATCTTGTCTAAAAAGCCCTTGAACTGCTGAAATAAGATATCAGAAGAGTCTGTTGGAAGCCGAGGCTTAGCGAGGGCTGGTGACCTCTGCCTGCATCCGTGGGAGGCCTCAGATCTGTGCTGTCAGGCTTGTGGAGCTGAATTACAAACACACCGCCGAGCAGACTCTTTCCTCTTGATGCCGCTCTTTTTTTCTTATACAGTGAAAGCTTTAAGTGTGGATGCTGGACAGCTTGTTTTACCTCTCTGAATGGATACCACTCATCAAAAACATGATTTTTTTTTTATTCTTGCTTTACAGTTGTACAAGACAAATCCCACTGATAGAGCCCCTCGAGTCTAAAAGATGGGCGGGTGGTGAGATTACTACATATTTATTTGAAAAGTTTTTTTCTTTTCTAGGAGTGTGATTTAAAAGCTTAGACAGTGGTGTCAGGGATGATCAGGGGGATTGCATGGAGGTAAGGCGTGAACGGATGACATTAAGGTCATGCTGTTCCAGTCGGCCTATTAAAGGCTTGAACTCTGAACCGGTGCCGTGCCCTGTCGATCAGCCCTCCACCAGGGTGACATGACCCTGAAAATTGACACTAATGTCTCTTTGTCTTCTGTGTTTTTCTGTCTGTTTTACGCCTCTTCATCATCTCAGCTGTTTTCTAACTCTCACTGCCACATTTTAACCTTTTGCGTTGCCTTTCACTGCCGCATATTATCAGCATGTAACGACGCTTACGTGAGGTTAGAGAACTAATCCTGTGTGAAAAGTAGTGCGGCGCATATGTCTTTGAATAGCTCACTTTTTATAGACATTCTTTGAGTTTCACCACATCAGACCACGCCTGTTCTGACAACAATGTGCTCTTGTAAATCGGATCAATTCTTCAAAGTAGAGCCACGTAGTAAAGTCATATCGTAACTCTCCTGTCAGATCTGTGTTTATTGACTTGGCAGGACAGAGAGGGGCGATTACCACTCAGCGCTTCAAATGAAAAAGATACAGAACTACTTCCACAGTATCGATGCACTTGTTGCTTCTGAGTAATTTATTAAAAACCAAACAAGATGCTTTGACTTCAAAGTTATACTGCTGCTCATTTAATCCCACTAGTTATAAATGCACTATACTTTATTGTCTTTCTTCAAAGTTTTTTCATTGATTTCATATCTGCAAGATAAAGCAGCTTGCAGAGATATAAAACACGATTGAGCCACCAAATCCATCACTATTAACATTTCATCACCTTTATATTCTCACATTCCATATATTGTTTATGGCAATTTAGTTGTGGGCAGAAAAATCTCTGTTAATGCGTTCAGACGTTGTTATATAAGAAACACCTAAACTCTTATCATTCTCAAGACATCTGCCGCTGATTTTCTCATCTCACAACCGGTAGAAGTTCAAAGTTCAATCTTGACCTTGAAAGGTAACTCCGGAGCCAGTCTGGAGCTTTTGATCATCTCCCAGGTCTTCAGGAGATGGATAGCTGGGTACTAAATTGACCTTGACGGGAGATTTTTTTTATTTTTTTATTTCTTTATTTTTTTGGCAGCTGCCTTTTCCAACATCAAGAAGGAACTTTGAATCTCAACCTTTATGCCAACATAGAAAAATGTGCTTAAAGTGATCAGAAAAACTGAGGAAACTCCATGTGCTGATGAAGATCATGTTATCTAATGTAAAGCTTCAGAACAGCTACTTCATAGACTTTGGAGCTTGATGCGAGATTGTTTTGGGAATAACCGAACCTGCGATTGTACTGCTTTTTGTCTCCTGACTTTGTTTCCTGGAACTTGGAAAATGAACGAACTGTAGCAGAGCTGAAACTGTTGTTCTGTTCATTTTAATATTTATTTTAATAGTCTCAACTAGACTGAATCTATTGTTTTGGTATTTGTTTGATCATTTTAAGCCAAATGTGCGAGGAATTCACTGGTTTTGGCTCCTCAAATATGAATATTTTCTGGTTTTCTTACTTCTCTATGATAGTGAAATAAATATATATTTAGTTTGTGACCTTTTGGCTGGTGAAAACAATTCAAGATGTTCAATTAGGCTCTGGGAAAACAGCCATGAAAAAGTGTGTGAATTACGTGCCAAATAACGACCCCCTCCTCCTGACCCTAACTTTAACCAGTTTGTGTCTCATTTTAATGCCACAAAATGACACGAAGAAAGCTTAAAATGCCTCGACATGAAACGGAAAATATACTTGACGTGAAGTGCTATTTATACACAATCCCATCATATTATGTTAAGGTAAAGTATTTTCTTACATTTTATGGACCAGATGATTAATTGAGAAAACATTAAATTCATCATAAATAAAAATGGTAATTAATTGCAGCTCTGTGAGTTAGTAATGCAGTCAAACATACTACCCAGCCTCTTTAATGCCAAAAATGAACACTGGATTTTGCTGATCTGACAGCTACACAGGGGCATAGGGTTTGTATAGTGACAAATGTGACATAATTGTGTGACTACAACATGATTTTGTGAAGTCAGACACCAATACACTGCTCCTGATCTGAAGTGAGCCGGTGAAGGTTGTGTGAACACCTGATAGAAACCCTCCAGTATCTTAGCTGTACTGGGAGCTCGAGTATATCCCTGCAGGAGAAGCTGGAGGAAGCTGTAAGAGACAAAAATACTTTCCTTGCAGTGTTACTACCATAGTACTGACCTTAAGTATCTAAAAATTGATGGATGTTTATTTTGAGGCTCAGCGGGGGTTTGGCTCGGAGCTGCACATCAGACCTTTTTATAAGTGCTTATGAAGGGAGGCATAGCCTCGGGTCTTCTGGCAGAGCACTACAGGTTGTTCCAAGGACTCTGCTTATAATAAAAAGGTGACCTGGTCTTTACTGTCAGAGCTCCTGAGGTCTTCAACAGCCTGCCAGTGCTGAGGCTAGCCAGATCAGTAGCATCTTTTAAACCCCTTCTCAAAGCAGAGTTGTACAGGGAAGCATTTTTACAACGTGCTTTTATGTCCCGTTTTATCGCTGTTCCAAGCCTGTCTGTCTCCTCTCAATTGAATTTTTATTTCCATTGTCTTTGTTTCTTTTTTTTAATCTACTCTTTCGCTATATTTCAAATCCTGTTTTGTGAGGCACTCTGTAGTTGATGTAAACGCAGTGAAACAGTATCCCCAATGTCCCAATTAAATTGCGTGGTTCAAGATAAGATTAAAAGGCATTCAAACTATCTGGAACATTTCCATTTTAAATATTCACCTGCTCTAATTATCAACCATTATTAAATGGTTATTCAGTTACAGCACAGTAATATATAAATATGCTTTGCATATTGAAAATGTTTGCCTGCACTGTTTTTTTCCCCACAGAATCCATAGACAAGTGTTCCAGTCTTGATTGGCATTAGATTTGTATGATGTTTTGTGCAGGACTTAATCTGGATAAAATGAAATCTGCACCCTTGAGACTCCTCCACCGGCCAATATGGGCTGATACTGATGGAGAGGGAGCTTATGGGAGTCTGTCGCCGCTGTTGTGAGCAGTGTTGTGGGGGGTGGAATAAGCTGAGAATAATGCGTGCATGGAGGAGGCCAGGCAGGGTTAAGGGAGGGGGAGCTGCTAGAGATACGAGAGGGGTCCAGATGTACAGCTCGGCTATAAAATGCACGGGGGCTGGTCTGCAGCCACAGCCAAACAGATGTGACTTTTAGTGAACGTTTGACTGGAGGAGGAAGCAGGTTAATGGATGGATATAAAGTGTCACCGTGTAACCAAACACTGCAGAGCTGAATGTGGCTCAGGTAATGAGCATAAAGAACTAGAACATCCTTTCCCTCAGGAAACTGGAGCCATTGTTGTTGTGGCAGCTCGTCATTGTGCATCATAGCCCACAGCAGTAGATGCTAGATTTGTGAGATCAGAAAATATGGACTCTGGGTTTCTTGTGCCACACGGTTGTCAGGTATATCTAATATATATGTGTGCATCTATGTATGTATGTTCACAGGACTCGTGTTGCTACCTCTGTCAGAAGTCTGTTTTATGAAGCAGAGCAGACACACAGTGTCATTTTGATTTATGAGGCTCCTTGCTGGCTGTCACGGGTACAATTGGACTAAAAATAGCTTTACAGTATCCCTGCCAAGAGCACAGTGTCTCAACATTGTGGCATTAATTGTGTATATTCTGCTTTTTTCGAATGTGTTCAGAACATAATTCAAGATCTTAATAGGCTGCCAGGTTTCTTGAGGATAACTGTAAAATCCCCTAATGGTATTAAGGTCCCTTTATATTACGCAATTTTGTGCTGTTCAAGATGAAAGTTTAAAATTATAAGAAACTTCGGGTCATAGGTCGTACTGTGTGTGCAAAGTAAGTGATGAATTTAGGACTGAAATCTCAGCATGTGGCAGCTATAAACCAGGTTTCTAAACCAGCCAATCAGAATGTGACATCAAATTATGCCAAATACATGCAAAATACCCTGGTGAGTTGGCATTATTGTACTGCTAATAGCATATTTACCTCTAAGCCACCTTGCAAAATTGGCACCCCATGTTGACGGTGAATGGCTTCACGGTCTCCTCCTCCTCCATTTCATACTAAAGCTTTTTATTTTGAATTGCTAAATATTCATGACAAAAGCCAAAAGCGTTATTATTCGGTCTCACACAGTGTGACATGCAGTGAACATGTAAGTTTGTGGTTGTCGTTGTGTAAAATCACCTTTATTTTTGCATGTAGTTTATGTTTTGTGTGCCGTCGAGCTGTATTGATAGTCACCATTTGCATGAATTTAATGAGTGCAGTTTATTTTCACAACACATTTAGCTAAATATGTGAGAACAGGGAAAAATGGACAATGCCTGCTAACCAGCAACACACCTAAAGATGCACTGAACAGATCGGAGCTTATAGAATTCAGAGCTGCCGTGATTTATGCACAAAACGCTGATAATGTGTCTGAAATGTTCCCCTCAAATTTCCATAAATATTAATGTGTTGTGTTGTGATGGGATCAGGGATTGAGCTCCGACAGACTTCCCAGAGCTCGAGGAGGAGGAGGTGGAGGAGGAGGAGGAGGAGGAGTGGTGCGAGTTAAATGTGGGGTCAAATAGAGGTCACAACAGGGAAGCTGTCTAAACCCAACACCCAGACCCTCCTCCCTCCTCCTCCACCAGCTCTCCAGGAAACCGGGGTACCAGAGAAACAGTCATGTGGAGCCCTATGGGTAGAATTAATGCACGGCTGCTGTGGGTCTGTTTGCTGAGTGTAGCTAATCGAGCAGTAAACGTTAAAAGCCCATGCGTAAAAATCTAGTTGTGCTGAGAGGCTCATTCTAATGTGTGTTTTGTCTGATTATTAATATGTAATGGCTGCAGCACAGACTTAATGAGGCTACGCTTTGCTTATGTTTTCATCTGACTTTATTTGACACCAGATTCATTCCATACTGTGTTGGATTACAGTTGAGAGACTGCATGTGTTGTATTACCTTTTGGCACACGCCGTGAAATAGAAAAAAATCCAAACAAAAATGCGGCAGCCTTTCCAAGTCATGAATTTGGCCGAGTCGTATAATGCTCGCCTCTGAGGGTCACACTAAGGTAACTGATAGAGCTGGTCCAGAGCCAGACCAGCTTTCTATCATCTGTATCTGTGTCTGTTGGAGCCTGCAGGCCTGGACTTGATGAAATACAGGCTGATGGCAGAAGCTGTGAGTTAAACTACTCGAGGAATCATGACACAGTGTTCAGACAACAAACCTCTGTCATCGTGAGTGGAGGTAAATCATTACTGCTCACTCGATAATGATTAATGATTCACCTGCACAGATTAACCTGAAATAATAATACTACCATGCATTTGAAACCCTACAAGATAGTTTGTGCAGACAAATTGACAAATGTGTTCACATGATGACCACATTGGATTGATTCTAAAAGTTCTGACAGCTACAGAATCTGTAAACAAAAGTATGTCCAACTATAGTTATCAGGGTTCCCACGTGTCCTGGAAAACCTGGAAAACGATTGACCAATTTTCCAGTCATGGAAAACATATGGAAAATGAGAAAAAAGGTCAAATGTCCTGGAAACGGTTAAGTTATCCTGGAAAATTATTTATCCTCCCCCTGCCAATGCAAACGGGTTAAAAGTTATGTGCATGCGTGTCTATTGTCACCTTATCTTCTGGGCAACATTAAGGCATAGCGCTTCTCTGCTTCTAGCCAGCGCAGCGCCTCACGTGACGCTAGCCAATCAGATTTGCATTTCTGCTTAGAGCAGTTCTGCAACCCAATTCTTCCAACTGACTTTTCAGACCCCGTTAAGGACTTAGCGCCTAGAGACCAAACTAGCAACTGTAAGTTGAAAAGTGTCGCTAGTATTGGTCCGCGAGTGTGAGAATCCTCAGACATATTTTGGGGATATATTTTTTTATAATCTGATCACATTTTTGAACATTTCAGGTATATATTGGCATATCAAGGACACATTTTGGTATTTTTCAGGTTCATTTTGGAATTTCCTAGGCATATTAAGATACATCTTGGCATACTAAGGGCACATTTTGGCTTCATTCTGTCATTTTCTGGCCACATTTTGTTACAGTTGGAGTACATTGTGGCATTTTTGGTCATATTTTTGCATTAAATTCTCCAGTAGGCCAGCGGAGCCATATTAGGCTCCATGTGGGCTTAAGAGGTTGAGGAAAAATTATATTATTATTATTTTTCATAGATAAATTATAGCCATAGACAGCACATCAAATGTCTGAGTAATAAACATAGAAACAATCTGGGTAAATGCAAGTTACAACTGTAGTAAAGAACACTTCCAAAGAATGAGGGGGACGGGAATGTATTAGCGTATGACGTGATAACTTGTGTCTGTAGCGGTTGAAAATGTCCTGGAAAGTCCTGGAAAATAATTTCCGGAAAAGAGTGGGAACCCTGGTTATCCTACCACATACACCAAGATACAATTTTTTGGCGTTGCAAGTTATGTAAAAGTATTTCTGCACAATGCATCCAGTGTAAGCTAACATTAGCGACCGTGCTCTGCTACTTTACTGGATTTATACTGCCAAACTTCTTATCTGAGGTACATTATAAAACACATTTGTTAGTTCTCATCATAAAAACTTGAAAGCATACAGAGAATATGAAGAGTAAAGGATAAATCTAGCATCTGTTGTGCTTAGAAAAATAGAAAAAAAATGAGTTTAAGTGTGCATTTTGCGTCTTTCTTTGCTTCCTCTCTAATACTATAATTATTTTTACCTCTACTCTGCAATTTAACAACATTATTCTGTAGATCATCTAGTGATGGTGCTATTTTTTTGCCCGGGATGTTTAGCTTTAGCCTTGGATTTTTACAACTAAATTGTTTATTTAAATCAAGAGCACATTTAAAACCTTTTTTTTTTTTTAAAGGACCTGGCCTTGTTCAAACTGCCGGCCCGACTCCTTTGATTTTCGGGCTTATCCAGATTGTATCCAGATTGATTTTACAAAGTCTGAACAGCAAAAAAAAACTAATTCATCTAATGCAGTTTTTGTATATCTGATCCAAACCACCTTTGGAGGTACTTTGAAATGCGATTCCAGCCACATTTCTACAGATGCACCTCTGTCTAGATTCTCAAATCGGATTTCAAAGTGTTTTGTGCTTCACCTGCAATGCAACAAGTGCTGAGCAGAAGCCATGGTGCTCCTAGCAGAGCTCTATGTAGGACAACATGAAGTACAACAGTTCATGGACACATGCCAAAAAAACATTGCTGGCACTTTAGGGGGAGGCTTCTGTACAGGCAGAGCTGGAAGGAACAAGACGGTTTATCAAGAGATATCTGGTGGCATAGATGAAATAAAGCAATGTATTTACTGATGTCTACATTATTACAATGGCAACCATGCAGATAGTTTGGTGATGTCTGGATGTACAAATCCAGTCTGATTTGTCTGTAGTCTAAAAAGAAGTTTAGAAAGTTAGCCATTGACAGCTTCAACCGCCTTATGGAGCTAACATCAACTTAGATATCAAGATAGCTCCAGTTAATACAATATATCAGTGACAGTTGTCATTGAAGTTGGCAATCAATGCTTAAGAAACCACAGGTTTAGATATTACTAAGGATTTTGAGTGGTAAATCTGACATTGCATTGTAAATTAATCCTGTAACAAATTATTTTTTCATTATCAATTAATCTGTTGATTTGTTTTTGAATAATTGATTAGTTGTTTGGTCTATCAGTTGTCAGATAATTATGAAAATGTCCACCAGTGTTTCCCAGAATTCAAAATGATGTCCTTAAAATGTCTGTTTTGTCCACAACCCAACAATATCCAGTTTATTGTCATAAAGGTGGAGAAAAACCAGGAAATATCAAAATAGTTGGCGACCAAGCGATTAATCATTGAAGCTCTATTGTAAACTATATGAGCTGTGCAGGAACGGAAAACTTGAGACATATTTACAGTAACTGAAGCTTAATAAACAATTCAACACATACAGAGTAGTTTCTAAATAAAATCCTAATTAAATAAAACACAATCACACTGAGACAACAAAACCCTTGGTTGCTGAAGCGGTTTTTAATGATCAGTTGGCACAAGACAGCGGTTTCACTCAATCTCCACCAAGCTGTTTTCCGAATCACGGTTTATCATTTACACTAATAAAGCATGGGGAGAGAGAGTGTGACAGCAAATCAGGTTTGTCAAAAATGGATCACATGAGAAACAGATGCCTCGAATCACATGATAATCACACAGCAGTGTCTGGGAGACTGGTGTTTTTAATTTTATTCTCTCTGCATGAAGAGAAAAGATGCATTCTTGAGGTTTAAAATGTCAGTTTAGCATCAGGGAAGGATGCCGTTTAAAATTTTTCCACATGAGTGTGGACATGGCCTGTGTGTCTGTGTGGGTATAATAGTTTTACACATCGCTCTTTGTAATTCATCCTGAAGAAAAAAGGCATAGACGCAGGGAGAATTAAAGAACAGTAAGTCTATGGGGGCAGGGAGGGAGGCAGGCAGGCAGGCTGGTCTAAACACCACTGGGAGTGAAGAATTCACCCCCTGCCATCCCGACCTCTGACCCCGCAGAATGTAGGCCTCAGGGGCAGCCCACTCCTGTGGAGAGACAATGCTGCAGATACCTATTGAGCCCTGGCTTTTTACTCCTTTACAATCCCCCCTGCTTTTTTACGTTTCTTCACTACATAAAAACTTCTCGCCATGCAGGGTCCAAGTTTGGATTTAAAGCC
>OMNN01013313.1:3304-29106 GCA_900302755.1 Chromis chromis
ATTTTAATATAAAATTAGTATTTTTAAATATTTAAAAAATATCTGGTCATCAACAAATACCTAAAATAAAAATGGATTTCTAAATAGCAGCATAATTCAGTCAATAAATACATTATTACCTCCACCAAGGAGGTTATGTTTTTTGCTGGCATTAATCTGTTTGTTTGTTTGTTTGTCTGTCTGTCTGTTAGCAAGATAACTTGAAAAGTTATGAACGGATTTCAATGAAATTTTCAGGAAATGTTGATAATGGGACAAGGAACAGATAATTATTTTGGTGATGTTTTGGATTACCATCTGGATCCAGGAATTAGTGTATATAAAATGAATGTAAGACTATAACATAGGGTGGAAATCACAATATGGGTGGAAAAGAGCTGCTTGGCGGAGGTCTGCGCTCTCCGAGTGCTTTTCTAGTCTAATAATACCTTAATGAATGTCATATTTTAACATTTGTATTTGTAAATATATAATCCATCAGCAAATAGTTAATATTAAAAATGGATTTCTGAAAGCAGCACAAGTCAATAAGTACATTACCTAATAATACATTATTGGATTCAAATGTGATTTTAAAAATGCAGCTTTAAAAGATAAATTACTGAATAATAAGTCATAATAAATAAATAATTGGATTCACAAATTGGATTAACAATCCCTAGGTTATCAGACGTTTTCTTTTGCAGTTCCATTTTCTTGGCGCTTTCTACTTTACGTTTAGCTTTTTCATTCTACTTTCAGCTTTTCCATTTAATATGACACTCTGGACCGTGTGCTGGTAAAACAAGGTTTAAAGAAATTCAAATTAGCCTTGGGATGTAAATTCTTTGTCTGTGTATCACCTGTCATGTCATGTGCAGAGGGTATTATGTCATTAAGGAGTAGGTGGCTGAGTGTCCCGTAATCCTGTGTACATCAGTGGTCTATATGTAAATTCAACTGAGATAAACAGTAAATACGCTTTGTTGAGCCTCTTGCCGCTTTCTAGTAAATGACAAATGCGTAAAAAATATTATTTTTATTATCAGTTGGGGGAAATAAAAAGCTCAGTTTCATTTAAAAATCTCAGTCATTCTGGGAAGGTTATTTGCTTTCTTTGTTTGCTTGCTGGTATTTGTTTTTTTGTTTTTCTTGACTCATAGGTAACTGTTCCACCACAGCCACAAACACAAATGTAAAAGTTACTCATCTGACTTATTTTAACACAACAGCTTCAGTGAAACAGTGCAGTTGTTGTCAGTTTCGATAATAAATGACACGGACACCATCTTTGCATTAATATTGGTTTCATTTAGTTATTCAGGAAAAAAAAACACATCACATTTTCACCATCCATTCAGCTGTTTTATGTACACATATAACAGGCTTATTTTAATACTTTTTAAAATATTTGTACAAAATACAATGTTCTCCCTTTATAATATGTGTTTATCTGAGGAGGCATTTTACTGCAAAAAGGTCAGCAGGTGTGCATTGTTAATTTGTGATAATTTGACAGGCTTATTGAGGGCTTGTTAATATTATTGCATGCTGAAACACCATTATTGCATAAGTCATTCCTTTGTGGGCTTCGGGGTGGAGGGGTCGCCATTACTGTAACTGCCATCACTGCATCGACTCAGCTCATATTTCTGGGAAGGTTTTTATTCTTTTACTGAAAATTATAATAAATATGAGTTTATTCATAAACCTGAGGAGAGTTAGTAACTGGTGGAAACAAGCACTCACCAAAGTTTAGAGGTTAAAGCGACGCTGCTGTCTTAATGTTTCATCATTATTGTACATAAAATGTTTGGGGAGAATATGTTGGCAAAGGAAGAGTGGTTCTGTACAAGAGGGAAGAGGGGATACACTACATCAGGCCAGAGTAGAGTAACAGCGTCTTCAGTTTCATTACAGGCAGTGATTGTTTAACAAGTGGCACTGCCTTTCCTGACCTGTAACACTGGGTAAAATCAATTGGCAATACAACCCGTCATGTCAGTCACTCGTGTTCACAATGCACGCGGACAAAACACACACGCTTCAGTCATTCAGTTCAGAAGATAGAAAACAGAGTCAAATTGTTGAAAACCTTCCTTACAGTTTGTAAATCAACATATTTGACAAAGAAAAAAAAACCCAAAAACATGTCATTGGAATAACTGCTCAGCTGTTTAAAACAGCATAGGTTTTGAGATATAAAAAACATATCTAAACAATGATCTTTTTTTTGTATGTTTTTCAAAAAAGTGAATTTTAGAAAAGTGATGACTGGCACTGTTAGGGATCCTGTGATCACGGGAAACACCCATGAGGCTACATAAACACGTACTGGAAAATACAAAATTTGCCTGTGGTTTGTAGTCGTCCGTGGAGGCTACGCTCACTGCGACTACAACTACACTTCACATGCACTGGTTTGGCGAGAGTGAGTGCTAAATGAATGTCAATGAGAGTGCCTGCCTTTGGAAAGCATGAAGCAACACAACACAACTGGCTAACAATAATAAATCCTGTACCTTCAACGGAAACTCAGGTGCTGTCCGGTAAGATTCACATAGCAGACAGCTTCTCAGAGAGGAATGCATATAAATAGGGTTTAAACTACAGGGGGGGCAGCTTTTTAAAAGTAAAAAAAAGAGCTACTCACAGAACAGAAGAACCACGTTATTAGGCAGCCAACAGGGCGACACAATCAGTCACACACTATCCATTTCACAATTATAACTTGAGACGAGACTGGTTAAAATGTTAGTATATGGATTAATTAGAAGAAAAGCTAAAAAACATCCTCGTCATGTGCTAACACATAGTCGCTGCTTTGTGACAGTTGAAGGGGTAGCTCAGCTTTAACTGATTTTTCTTCTTACACAGAGTGAAACAAGCGGATGCCGTTGAGCGTATGTTGAATTATCACCTTAGCCAAATGCTCCATGCATTATAAACCTACAACAATGACATTATGGTTAAATATGGTTTTCTGGAACATTTAACCACTGATAATGTATGTGCATGTCAACCAAGGTTAGACTTCCAGCTGGGCTCCAGACCTCCAGGGGTCAGAAGGGTCTATAGGTTCAGTATGTTGCAATGAGTTTGTGGTAACACCTGTGCAGTCTTATGTAATCCATACAGCTGTTCTGCAATAAAGATCTTTTTATGTTGCCTGTGATGCAAGTTTTTAACAGTCATGGGGGTGCTGTATTGGTTTGCATTATATATAAAGGTTTTCTTATATTCTTCCCTTTTCATGTCTGTAAATAAGGAAAAATAGAAGCTCCCTTCAATATAACGTAATTACGTCCACCACCAACACCTCTAACTAATATGTTAAATTTATGGCTGAGCTGTTGTATTAAATTGCAATAGATAGTATACATATATCCGCTGCAAAAAATGGTTTTGAAGTTAAACAAACTAATTTATTTTCACAATGAAGATGGGTTCCACTAATGAGAGAGGCTACACCTTGACCTCCTAAACTCAATTGTGCAACATACCCTCAAACGGCATACAAACACTCTGTGTAAGCAGGTAAAAAAGAAAAAAAAAGCCATGCTATTCCTTTAACGTGGGTACTGATCACACAGGGGCACGATATCCAACCACAATAGAACAAGGCTTCAAATGAAACGTGAAAAACTTGAACCTATACATCTGTTAGCACAGTGCTGATAAGGATTAAAAATGAGAGGGTAAAAGTGTGCGTGGAGTGATTTTCGATAGCTAACATCAAGTTGCTCTGGGCTGTGCTTGGTCCCGACGATCCCTTCTTGAGTCTCCTAGACCTTCACAGCCTTCCTGAGGAGGGTGAGGAGGGGGGCAAAGCTAAAAAGAAAAAAAGGTACATGGGGACAACACTGCCCAAAGAGGGGAAAATTACAGTCCTTCCTTCGGTCTAGAGTTTGGTCTGTCATGACGTGAAATACAACGGAACATTTCAACAACCATTAAAATAACCGAATACAAATCAAAACTGATAAAAGAAGCTTTTTTCTTGAAAGTGTGCTGCGAGGCTTGATCATCCAGATTTGGAGGCGATTAAAGTGCGTGTTGGTCACTGTCAAAAAAATCGTCCAGTGAAAACGTTTTGTTCTCTCGTCACATCACAGAGAGGAAACAGATGTATGGTGTGATGATCTCTTCATTCATATTCCTCCTTTCCCTCCACAATTGTTCCTCTTTTCTTTTCTTGCTGGTCTGAGGTCTGTTTCTCCAAATTTGGAGCGATGCACTTTGAGATACTGCAAAAAAAAACGTCCATCTACACAGCCACTGAGCTTTGTTGAGATGGATTTTCTCACAGTAAAGAAAAATTTGCTGGTTCTGGGCATCATAGAAACAGTTTACAGTTCCATGGCTAGATTGAGTAGGTGGAGCTCTCGGACTGCTGGCGGATGTAGCACTGAAAACTCTTGTCTCCAATCGGATGCTCCCTGAGGAGACAAAAAGAAAGATGATGTTTATTTGCTAGTATGATGTGCAGAGATGGAGGTCTACATATGCACAAAAGTCCAAAGAATGTTAGGGTTACTTGAAATGTTAAAATGCAACATTTATTGTGCAACATGCTCTGTAAATGTTAAATTAATAACAAGCAATTTTGGACTGTACGACTGCACCACCTGCTGGCCCAAGAAAAGTCCCTCTTTAGTGAGCTAGAGCCTGCTCAGATGCATTTATAATAAAATCTGAGCAACAAATAGACAGTGAAACACCTACTGGCTGCCTATCTTTGTCTTCTTGAACTTGTCCCGCTTGTACTTGGTGTGCTGCTGCTCCAAGGTCTGCACAGCTGAAACAATCAGCTTCAGGGTTTTGTAGGTCTCCTGGGGGTCATCGATGACAAAGCTGGAGTACTCCTCCTGTTCGGGCCCATCATACACTGATTTACTGCCACAGGCCTCTGCGAAGGGACGACAGGAAGCAGAGTGAGAGACATAATGAAAGAAACTAACGTGGAAAACAGGCAATCACACGCATGCATGCCCACAAATAAAGACACTCTCTGTGCAGAGTCTGACCTTGCATCTTGATCAGTTTGGTCATGTATGTGCTGAAGAGGGAATAAATCCTCTCAGTCTCTCTGTCTCCATCTACATCCAGCTGTATATTTGCCGGGAGACCACTGAAAATAGATGCATACAGGAAATGAGAAAGAGAGCAAGTGGAAACAAGGGAAAGGAATTTGATGCTGGATAGATGTGAACAACTTCATGTACCCGGTGCAGGGCGTGCACCCCGGGGCCGTGTCTGCTGAGAGCTTGCAGCAGAGCCAGTGGCCGTTGAGGTAGGCTGAAGGATGGTAGGTGCTCAGGCGTTTGCGGTTGCACTGGCTGACTTTGGTCAGGATGTCGATCCAGTCACGTGCCTCGACACAGTTGTTGGCCTGGATGTAGAGCGCCCGCTCTGGCTGAATAACCTGGAACATCTGCAAGGAGGGGAAAATGGACAGTGAGGGAAGTGAGGGGAGGATCGAAATACTCGTAGGAGTGATTTGTGCCAAATGCTGAGAGTTCCAAGTATTTCATAGGGTTTTGCTGTGTGTGGTCCTCACATTTTTCATCTTGAAAGACTCCTCCTCCAGCCTCTCCACAGCCAGAATGTTCTCTATGGGAATGCTGCACAAAGCTCCCTCACCTGGAGGCAATGAGAAAAACAGTGGACCAAAACTTAAAGGACGTGAAAAGATGTCTACAACTACAACTCCCCATTTTTATTCTGAATTAGTTTTCTAGGCATTTTGGCAAATTGTCTCCATTAAAAGTATGCAGAGTATTGTATTCATGGACTATCACTGCATTACTGTTTTTTCTTTTAATGATTTCTAAGTGGATTTATACATGTTTATTTAACAATGGGCTTCAGGGGAGGTGAACTCTCTTCAAGTGCAAGTGACACTGCACCTAAAAATGTGTGTATCATGTCTCTGTGTTTAGATTTGATTGAGTTATGACTCCAATAAAAGAGTACACATTGTGACATGTTAACCATGGTGGCAAATAAAATAATAAATCTTTACTTTCTTGAGTTCTCTGGTGCCTTCCCATCAAACCTCTGTTATATTGATCATTGTAATAATACACTGTTCTCCATTTTCTACAAAGAAATATGCTTCCATCCAATTCTTATTTTACAATATTTCACGCAAAGAAAGCAAAATAATTTTCCAGAGATTTAAGATTTACTTAATTGTTTCCTAAGATCTTTCTGTCTTTTTAAAACTTATTACCTGCAATATATCTTAAATGCCTGCAGTTGTGAGCAGCTCATCACTTTCCTCCATCAGCATCCAGCAGCAGCACAAATAACATTGCACTAATTTGAAGATACTTATTTTTTTCCAAGTCTTGAGTGAGAACACACACCTCGAAACCGTTTAGAATTTGTATGTAGGAAAAATTTCACACCAGCACGTGTATGTTTTGTCCTGAGCTTGTTTGGATGCATTAATGTGTTGCCTGCTCAGTAACTTAATCTCCAGCACATGTGTTGGATGATGAGTGTGCAGACTAAATGTACCATCAGCAGATTCCCTCCTGCTGATCCTAACACAAACACACACACAATGACATAAACAGGCGAGGAAACAATGCGCCTGTAAGAAGATCCAGAGAAAAACCCGCTGACCTCACCTTTGGTTCTGTGGTAGGTAAACTCGTGATTGGTGAGGCGAAACCACCTCTTCTTGAAGTTCTTTATTCCAAACCGGTTCCTCCCTTGTGCTCTCTTTATCATAAACCTGTAGAGAAATGGGAAACAGAAACACCACTGAAAAACTTGACAGATGAGCTCAAGTTTCACTGAATTGTTAAATAAAATGTCAGATTTTTTATTTCTCCAGCACAATGCTTAACTTTAAAAGATAAAAGAGAAAAAAGATCAAGATTGTGCTACTGAAAAAGTATAAATGAGATACTTTACAATAAAATATGGGTAAACACAGTTTTATGTTGGTTAAAGGACTCCTGTGCAGTCAATAGTCTACATTTATCATTCCATTTACATGCTGGCATTTATTGAATTAATCGCTGCCGTACATATTGAAAAAAACGCTTCAGTGTACCACTCATAGATTTATCATTCTATGAGTCAAAAAGGAGATGATCAAAGGGACCAGTGTTTTTGCATATTTTACTCAGTTACCTATAAATTGTGTATAAGTCACTGTACTGACTTTTTGCCAAATCATAATAGAATTGAAGACTTATTTTCAACCTTCAAGACAGCCACTGGTTTCTCTTTATTTAAGTGCATTACCAAAATAAACTTACAGAGACTTGAAACTTGAAGTAGCTGATCTCTCATATCTCATATCATGTTCATGTTTACATGTTTATGTTTACAAATCTCCAATTTTAAGAAAATTGGAGCTGAAACAAGCGGATCAAATGATTCATTGTTCAACAGAAAGATAATATAAGATATTTTTAGCATTCTTCTAAAGCAAAAATTGTCTGTTTTCAGCTTTTCCAGTGTGAAGATTCATTGTAAAATGAAAACTAGTTCATCAATCACACAAATGCTCGATAGTTTAACTGAAAATGAAAACATAAACCGCTCACTTCTGAAATTCTAAGTTTGATTTTCTGTCAACATCTATGACTGCAGTGTTTTTCTGCTTGCAAATTCTTTATGAACAAGTAAATACATTCAATGATACACTTTAATGGATTAGATGTCTGCAGGGAAGTTTCTGATCTCTGTAAGTTAATTGAAATAAAAAGAACCAGTGCCTGCCTGCAACTTGAAATCAATCCATAAAAATGTTGGCCAGTGCTGTGAGCTATACACTATTTGTTGTTAAAACATGTAAAACCACCATTATGGTCCTTTAAGGGAGAGTAAACAGCAGGATATCTTTGTTTTAGAGTTCGAGGGCCTTAGGATATAAGGAATGTGAAGCACCAGGGCTATAAACGCCACAGCTACTACTCTCCCACAGGAAGATTTGTACTCCTTTCACACTAGCGGAGTGGAGAATGTGCTGCCATAACTTCTAATGTGTGTGGTGGTGATATGGTCGCGGTCTGAACGGAAGGTATAACGGGTCAGGATGTGGGCAAATGTGAGATGTGAGATCCCAGAAATGTTTGTACAGTAACCAACCCCTGCTGTCACTGTCACACCAAGCATGTCTGGCACGGCGAGGAGGAGAGGGGCCATCAGCACTTGTGACGCCTCCCAGGTAAGCAGGGTTAAAGGAAAACACTTTACTTTATACCACCACAGCCACTGTAGGCCTCAGTCTGCTCCCATGTCAATGCAGAGAGACTTCAATCCATCATACAGTGGCAGACAGTGTAACAGTGTCTTGGTAGGTTGCTTAAATACAGGCCAGATATAAAGTAAAGTGCAGCAGCATCTACTGTAGCGCATGTTGATGTTGGCGGGAGAGAGAAAATGGCCGGCTTGGTTTTGGGTGAGGGGGGGTCACGGTGCACACACAGGAGGGTCACAAGGGCAAAGCCTTTATATAGAGAAGCTCTTACCTGCCCTTCGTGCCTTTTGACCCTTTCCCATCAACCCTCTTTATAGTGAGTTTTACACTCCTACGCCCGGTAGCAGAAACAAGAGAGGGTGGGGATGTGGATGAGCAGCTGGAAATGCTCTTAATCTCTACAGCCTCATTAGAAATAGCATCAGAACAACAGCCCAGGTGTTGTTAGAAAGGGCTCCGTTTACTGCGTCTGATGTATCTTGACTGTAACTTCTCACTTTGGAACTGAAACCGTAACTTTAAGGACTACAATTTTGGATATTTGCTGTCTGGCGGAGAGATAGATGAGAAGATTGCTGCCGCTCTCACATTTGCATATTCAATACAAGGCTACAGCCAAAAGCTGGTTAGCTTAGCTGAGAGTAAAGAATGGAAAAAAGGTCCAATGGGGCCTATAAAGCTCACTACTCAACAATCTATATACTGTCTGTTAAATTTGCACAAAATCCTGCAAAATTGTGTTTAGCCATTATTCCAAGATGGCCATCTCTAGTGCTAATCTTTCAGTCCCACTAGATAAATAATCTAAATTAGTTACTTTATGTGTTATATGCGTGAAACCAGATAGAGTATAGAATCTATAAAGTAAACAACTGCATTAGTGCACACATTTGATTAGTATTTTGATGCAACTGCCAGTGAAGGTGCATTTCCAGCCTTTCTGCCAACAGTTTGGCAATACGTCTGTTGTTCTTTTCACCAGACTTTTGGAAAGTCCTGATTCATCTGACATGAATTACAAGTCAGTGGCTGCTTGTAATTACAGTTTAAATGATATGCTGTGAAAGCAGCAGAAGCTAATCGGTTCTTCTCCAATCTGTGGCTTCATATTTATCATCTAGAAGTGAGTGCGTGCTATCAGTCTTCTCATCTACACCTCCCTGCATGTGTCATTAAAAGCTACAAGAAGAAGAAGAAGCTAAGACAACCTTAATGAGTTAGAAAACATTGAAGCTGTGTAATTAACAGTGAAAAAGAAGACTAGTGTTATGGTAATAGCCACATAACAAAAGACTGTTAAGTTCTCTAAATTCATCTTATATTACACATGTAGCATCTCTTGGAATATTGCTGATAGAACTGTTTATAGTCATAAAATCTGAATTTGGGGATTTCCTTTCCATGAAAATCAGTTTAACAATAAGTCGGCTCCTTACCCTTCTTTGAGCATGATCGGTGTTTCAATGCTCTTTTGATCCCATTTTCCAGACGTGGAGATCAGATCCAGGAACTGTGGAGGGAAGCGAACTATGTCAAATATCAAAATATTGATCACTGTGCTAACTTTTTGTTAAGTTTTCAACAACTCAAATTTTCAGGCTTCACTTCTTTTCAAATGCATCTCTGATCGATCAAAACCACGTTTCTTTACCTATGAATCTGAGTTTATCCTTATACGTCTGACATACAAAACAAAAAAGAATATTTTTGCATGTCTACAAACTGAGAAAAAAGAAATTGGACACTCACATTCTTCACAGCGTCTGCATATTTCTGCTCATTGAAGTAGTCGTAAAACGCAGCCATGTAAGACTCTTTAAAATTGGCCTTGAAAGGAAAAAAAAGAACATTGTGGGGAGAAAAGCAACAGAAAGAGAAAAAGATTGATAAGTTATGTTTGAATTAAAGTATTTAGACTGAAATACATATGAAGTCAAGCAGAAAAATGTACTTTGAGCAGAGCAACCTACAGATTTAGACTTGGCAAGACTTCCGAGGGTCTGGATGGTTTTGGAGATGAGGGTGAGGGTTCGAGAGGTGGCGGGATCCTATGGACACAAAAAGACATGAGATTAAACAGAATAAACCAATTCTTGAGGGTTCAATTATTCTGTTGGACAACGTTACAAAATGATTTTTTTAACAATAAGAATTAAATGCCTTAACCAATCTGGTTGGATCATATAAACAAAAGAAATACTGTTTCCATAGTCACGAATCAACGTTAAACTTCAGTTTTTATTTCAACATAGATGAGAAAAAAAATGAAAATGTGAACATCAAAAATTTTATGATCAACTAAACAAACTGCTAAAGAAGGCCATGTGATATTATCTACCAAGTAAAGCATGAATATTTTCAGGAGTAAGTACATGTGTATGTGTTAGTTGTGTTTTAAATATCCGACTCACTGGATGGTGCGGCCGTAGATGGAATAAGTTTGGTGAGAGGATGGCCGGAGCGAAGAAACGCAGGAAGATGAAACTGCTCACTGCTGTGTATCGGACGTCTTGGTCGACTAGAGAATAGAAAAAAAGAGAAAAAACAAGGTTTTATCACTCATACCTGCTTACATAACTGGCAAGACATTACATATTCATTCAGTGTGGAATTTGACCTTTTTTTATTTGATATGGACAATGCAGTTCCAATAAAGCCTTCGTTAGCTAAAAATGGCTACAGCTCTGGTTTGCTGTTAGCCAGTTCTTAACCCTGTTAAATCTAAAACAAGGTGACAGGTTTGAAAGGCATGAAATCTATTAAAAATTACCAAAATTACACCATTTATCAGAGAAAGAAACTAAAAAAGAAAAAGAAAAAAATCAGATGTTCAACCTTCTCATCTGTGACTCTAAGCTTACAACGGTAATATTTCATCAAAATCACTTCAACTGTGTAATTTGCAATAACCAGATTCTGTAAAAGGCAAAAAAAAATCTCCATTCCTTGGCACAAATGTAAATCTCTTAGTGACTCCACTGTAACCAACAGTCAGGTAACAAAAATTCAAGGACTTTTCAAATGAACTGGGCTGAACTGCAGACAGTGTTTACACAAAGCAGAGAGGAGATAAGTATGGAGACAAATTAAAAATGGAACTTGTTAAATATCAAGAGTTTGTAGAACCACTACTTTTTCCAGTTGGGGACACTTGGAAAAATGTTTTACATGTTGATTCGAGATTTTTTTTTTTTGTAAAATAAATAATCAAAGAAATTTAAATTTTGATGATTTATGGCATTAGAACTGGGTCATTCTCCGAAGTGCAGGATATTATATTGCAGTGAAAAATGAGCCCACAGTGAGTTTAAAATGTGACAAGAACAAAAAAATGCCCCAAAAGTGTTTAGGGTTCAGAGGGTTTACTTTTGTTGTGAAAGACCGTATATCTGTAATCAATTAGATTCTAGATGGTAATGTGTTCCAGAGTCGGCAGCCATTTATAGAGAAAGCTGATTGTCCAAATTTAGATCTACGATGTGGTATTTACAGATGCAATCCCACACGCTCCTAATTACTCTGTGACTGTCTTGTCTTTGGAAATATGTGGGAAAAGAGGCTCTGGTGTCAATGCGCTGTCTGAATCACATAGGAAATAAAATCTGTTTTGTTTTGTATTGTCCTTTTTTACTTTATGAACTGCATGATGCTTTGTTTAGTAAACTAAAAACAGATACTGATTTGGTAATATGGAATTAACTGTTAACATTAAAAATATTTTAATTAACCAGTTACTTCAAAAAAAGGTCCCCTTAATAAGTGCAAAGTTCCTTTTCCCACATAAATGTAATACTTATAATGTTGTAACTGATTTTCTTTTCTTCTTGTTGGTTTCTTTATACGCATGTACAACTAGGAGATGCATGTTTTGTAAAGTAACTATGTCAGATGATTTCGGTAACAAAACTAACTACATTTTTAATCACCAACAGTCAATCAGCTTGTTCCTCCTGTGACTGCAGTGTCCTATGACGACCTACAGGAGGCAGCACAGTATAAGACACATTCTGCATATTATAGCACACTCAACCTTAAGTAGTGTGTAGAAGGCTAGTTTCAGGTTTGACACAAATACCGCAGCACAAAAAGCCTTTCTGTGATCCAGAGCGAACAGATGAAAGTGTCCTTGGACATCCTGCACATCCTGCTCTTTACCGTCCTCTAATTATTGTTTCTTATAATTCTTCTGGCTCTTGTAAGTCATTCAGGAGGTGAGTTACCTTGGAAACGAGTGGCAGCAGACTCTCTCAGAGAGAAGAAGATATCACACATGACGGTGGGACAGCGAACGCCAGAGGTTGTGATAACGTTGAAGATGCGGTCTACGTAGTGACGAAGGTTTTCCTGAGGGAGAGGAGGCAGGTCGGAGGTGTCAGATAACGCGGGCGACCAACGCACACTAACAAACAAACAAACTCTTCTTCTTACCCTGTTCGTCTCCAGATTCTCAGACTCTTTGAGCTTCACCGGGTCGATTTCACAGGACTTGTGTTCTGTGCAGATCTGGGACAATTAAGTAAAGCATTAAAATACCCATTTGTAACTGATTTTCCAAAATACCCTCAAGGAAAGACATCATGTGTATGGGATTTGTTCAAACAAAGAGACACAAATACTGCGAGTGAAGGGAAAAAAGGAATGCGGGTACTGTAACATCATACCTCATCTATGATTGGTTTGAGCGTGACTTGCAGATAGTGCATTCCTGCCAGCTTCATGGTCTCATCAATGCACTTAGAAGTCAGCGAGTTTCCCCGGAAAATGGTGTTTGGATCCCTACAAAAGGAGGCAGGGTGTGTTTTTTGGAATACAAATCAAAACTACAGCTTGTGTCTCAAAAGCCTAACTTCTGAGAGTAATTTAATATGTTTAACATATATTAAGTAAATTATGTTACAGTGGAAACATATATTTTCAAAGTCAAAAAGCTGAGCTAGCGATTATTTTCATACAACCTGATGACCTCATTCCTACAATCACTTTTATTAATAATGCTAACAAAACAGTGATTCAAAAATATATATTTACCTGATTTATTAATACAAAACTCAATCTAAATCCCAAATATACAACATTTAGCTGTCTTTTGTTGTTGTAAATTCTCTCATAATACTGCTAACAATCATAAAGCTGCAGTATAAATCAGCAAAACACAACAAAGCATTTTCAGTATATGTTAGTTGTTGCTGCTTCTGGTGAAAAAGACGCAAAGAGTCACTCACTGTGTGCGGTTGACTTCAGCGTGAGCGATGGAGCTGATGAAAGGCACTATTTTGCCGTAATGAAGAAAGAGACGCACGAGTGGAATGGCAGCTTCTTGTTTCTCTCGACACACCTCCCCCAGAGTGTGAGCCGTGGACGCCGACACAGGCTGAGCAGAGAGGACAGGGAGTGAAGATGTGAACAATACGAGACGCCGCAGGACGCCGAGATACGTCTGAGCAGAGCACAGACACTTTCATGTGCACATACCTCGACATTAGCAGAGTGCAGCAGCAGATCTCTGAGGGGAGTGTAGTGTTCAGAGGGGAAGACGTGGTCCTCAGTGTAAACGATGTTCAGACGCAGAGAGCCAAGCTCTTCTACCTTCACCGACTTTCCTCCGTTCTCTCTGGGCTGCAGAAAGTACCTGAAGAAGATGAAGTATAGTTGTATAAAATCTTACATATGACTGACAGTAGATTACGAAATAGATTTTATTGGCCTTTAATCGTGCTAAAACATTTGTTTAAAGCTCGACTAATCAATATTTTGATATTTTCATGTTATGAAGTGAAAGGTTTTGCTATCTCTAGAGAAATATCTTCAGCTCTTTATAGCGTGGTTTGGTTTATGCTCAACACAACTTCATTTCCAGTAATGAAGCTCTAAACTACTTAGGTTGCAACTAATAATTATTTTCAATGTCAATTAATCGTCATATAATTTTCTCAATTAACTGATTAGTTGCATAGGCTATAAAATGTCAGAAAATGGTGAAAAATGTGGATCAGTGTTTCCCAAAACCAAAGATGACGTCCTCAAAGGTCTGTTTCGTCCGCAACCCAAAGGTATTTAGTTTAATGCCATAGAGGAGTAAAGAAACCAGCAAAATTTCAATACTGAAAATTTTGTCTTTTTGTCTTTAAACAAATTACTGAAACCGCAATTAATTTAATATTTAACAAATAATCGATTAATCAATGAAGCTTTGCAGCCCTAGAGACAACATACTACCAGCCATGAAAGTTAACATATAGTATTTAGCGGCTAAAGCACTTCCTTCTGGAGTTGGTGGAGACCAAAACAGAGATAAAACCGCGTGAATGTTGGGCTTATTTTCCTCAGGTGGACTGAAACACAACTGTAAATGCATGCTCCATGTCGAGTTGACATGTGAACAAGCACCATTTTGCCAACATGTCACCATAACAACTTTAACAGGTCATACTATGTCACAAACTGACTCGTCAAAATCTAGAAAGTTGTGTGACTGAAAGTATTCCCACTAAATGTAAGGGAATGATTATTCCCCTCTGAATAATACTGCACTGACTATCCAGTTTTTGTTGTCTTTGTTCTGATATTCAAAGCAGTGCTCGCAGTACACATGGAGGTTTTTCAAAAGAAACATGTAATCCCAGAAGCCAAAACACAAACAGGCCCCGCTGGGTCGACAATGTCAGAAAAAGCATTTATGCTCGGCAAAGTCTAATTTGGTTCAATAAAAACTTTAAAGAAAGTCTGTTGTCAGTGTTGATGCTCTGTTGTTGCTGTGGCAACACATATTCAAAAATGTCAACAGCCAACAATAATGAAACCAAACCGGGCCAGCTGCAGCAGGGGTGCAGAACAGCACTCGTTCAGTGGAAAAACCATAAAACGGACCCAGAGTGATGACTGGATCAACAGGGGAATGTGTGAGAGGAGATGATGTGTCCGTGATGTTGCTCTCACCAGGCGTCGTGGACTCCTGCCTGACCCAGGACCCGCAGAGGAACCCGAACACCTCCCAGGAACTCATCACCGAACTTCAGGTTGCTGGCGTTCCACAGGTCGACCCTGAACACAAACCGCACGGTGCCATTAAAGAGGAGCTTAAAGTGAGTTCAGAGTTGATCCGGGAAAAGCAAAGACGGCTAGTGACTTACCTCAGTGCCAGTTTGTCCACATCCTCTTCTTCAACATCAAACTGTCGCTTTGTGTAGCTCAAAGGCCGCGTCACCTAGAAATGGAGACAGAGTTCCATCTAGTAACTGATCTGTGGACAACTATTTTGATAATGAATCAACAGTGAACTGAACAAAACAAGCTTGAATATGTCAAAGTAATAATAAAGTTGAAATTACTAGATGTTTTGGTTTGAAGCTCACTATCTGGCACATTTGGGTCTACAATTGGATCCATCAGAGATCAGAATGTAAGTCTGGAGCAACAAGCTAAATACAATTTGCAATAATAAAATTAGGATAATCACATGACAGAGACATGATAGATGGGCTGTGTTTGCTGAGGATCTCCAAAACAGAGGAAGGCTGCAGGCAGAAAGCGCCCCAGGGTGAGCACAGTCGTGTTCATGTGTTAGGAATAAATAAGACGGTCTTGTCAGATAGAAATCAATGGGCCAGATTGTTTGGTTTGTCTGAATCAATCATACTCTTGTCCTGCTGTCTGCTGGTGCTGCAGCGAGGAGGCCAGAGGGAGGAGCGAAACGAAAAATGTCAGAGCAGTGGCTGCTGCGAGCAAGGGTTAACGGGTGCAGTGTGAAAGAGAGTGTGTGTGTGACAAATATCTATAAATAAAGGGGAATATAAATAAATGTAAATGGTGGCATTAAGACTCATACTGTTGATATTCATGTGATTCCGCTTTCTCACGCTAATAAATTAATAAAGCCTTTAAAGATTAAAGTAAGGAAAACCTAAATTTAAGCATGAACCTAAGAAGAGTTCAGACTTTCAGTGAGCTAGTAGAAGATTTTAATGATGAACTCTGCTGTGCTGCGAAAGTAGGCCTGATAACTTGATGTACTGCAGCCTGTGATAAAGATTAAACTAAAGTTCATCCTGGTCAAAAGTAGCAATAAGTTAATTTTGGAGCAAAAATTAGACCCGAGGAGCAAAGACAAGCTAAATGGGTGGAGCCCGATCATCCTCTCTGGATCCAGTCCAGCTCTAAAAGCATTAATGTCAGATTTGAACTGCATTCATTATCTTTTTACTTTAAGTACATTTTGCAGTTGCCCTTAAAAAAACATTCAACTTTAATTTGTACCTTAAAAGGACCTTATTTATATTTCAGGTGCAAATTCCAGGGTTCACAACAAACAATTGGATAATTAAGGGATAAGTTATGGATTTACATAGATTAATGGATTTGTAATTGATAATTAATAGATTTTTTGTGTGAAAATCATAAAAATATATACCTTAAATAGACCATTTAAGGGCAATTAATGTATTAATAGAGGGATCATTTTCATTATCCGGGCAATTTGTTTTTCCCAACTTCTCCACCTGTGCAGGTTTATGGGTCAATTAATAGTTTTTAAGGTAAAAACCGCAACAAAAACAAAAAAACAAGGGATTCCGTTTCATTGTGTCTGTAGTATACAATGACATTTTAGAAATAATAATAATAATACTAATGATAATAATGATGCATTGGTTTTATTTAGCACTTTTCTGGACACTCAAAGACGCTTTACATTACATTATTCATTCACTCCATACTTGATGGTGGTAAGCTACGTATGTAGCCGCAGCTGCCCTGGGGTAGACTGACAGAAGCGAGGCTGCCAATCTGCGCCATCGGCCCCTCTGACCACCACCAACCACTCACTCTCACACTGCATTCACCATGCATTCAGAAATAGTGTGTTAACAACTTTGTGGTGACACTTTTGGGGATGGTGCTTTTTTTTTTTACCATGATAATGTCCCTGTGCACAAAGCAACAAGGTCCCTAAAGAAATCTGTCTGACCAAACACTAATGATTGTGGGTCTAAAACAATGATTGTGGAACGGGGAGATCAACAACTACATTTGGTTGTATTGTTCACATACTGTTTTAACACACCTTTAAACGACAATTTAATGTTAAACTACCTCGAAATAGAACACCTCCTCAAACTGCGGATTGTTGGTTTTCCTCTTCACCTTCGTCTTCTTGGCTTCAGACCTGAGGGAAGAAGGAAGGCGGACGGAGATAAAACCGCACGCTTATCAAAAGTCAAACATGTGATTAACAAAGCTGTGTATTGTTCCTGGTGAAACCACGACCAACCGTGGAAGAATCATTACCTTGAAGGACCTAGTAAGGAGACAGCAGCGTAGGGATCACATTGGCCGTTGACGATCGGAAGACCTTGGCACTCCAAAACTCTGCAGACACAAACACAAACCTCACATTAATAAATAAACGCATTACCGAACGAGCTTCTACACACACACACACACGCACGCACGCACGCACGCACGCACGCACACACACACACACACACACACACACACACACACACACACACACACACACACACACATATATATATATATATAGACATTGTTTTAAGGTGTCTTACCCCAGTTTACACTACATCCACATCTACTAAATACACTGTTGATATATGAGAACTTGACTTAGGCTATATCATACATACCAGAGAAAAATACTTTACTGATTTATGATTTATTTTTATTATATATTTACTCTGCTGCATTTAATTAACGGATATATTTAGCAGTTACTTTGCAGATTCAGTTTTTAAAAACCTGCTATGAGCATACAAAACACTGTACTTTGTTAAACACTTATTAAAACCCCTCAACAATGTGTAAAAGAATTCCAACTCAATCAGCTACAACATTAAAATGCTGCAAAAGTGTTAAATCAGTCAGAATCATCCAGTAGTCTGCCTGGTGAGTTCCTTTAATGCTTTGAGCACATTTTGGTAATACTCTTGTCCATTTATTATTTACATAATGTTAAAGGAAAGACAAAATAGCAAAGCAATGATACATATTACAGCTGCTGATATAAATATCATATTCTACTGAAACAAACTTATGTAGAATTCAGAAGTTTTCATAAACACACTCAAACACGCCTTCTTCCTGCTGTTCTGTAGTTCGCTCCACCTGTGGGGGCAGAGTGGAAGACAACTCATCAGTTACATGTTTTATCTCAGTGCTGCATCACTTTTACTAATAACATCAGATGTGACAAGACAATCAAAGTTTACAGACCACTTTTTTGGGGTTCTTTTTCTTAGGTTTAGCTTTCTTTTTGTCCGGCTCTCTGCTGGAAGCTGAGTGGTCCAGAACAACGTAGATGGACCTGGGTCGAGCCTCTAGACTCTAAATATTAAAATGAAAATATAAATGATGTGAAGATCAACGACAAAAAATGACGTGGCAGAATTTACTCCAAGTGAAATTTGTCTCTCTACATACTAATGAGTAGAACGGTGCTTACAGCATAGAAGGACGTAGACTGAGCTGCCATTGCATCCACATGATCTTTGTCCATATCCTCCTGTTTCCTCTCTTCTCTGCTCTCCTTTGGTTTTCTGCCAGTTTTCTTCCTGTCGCCACATTCGGTAACCCTCTCTTTCTAAATATGACAGTTAAATTCACGCAAAGAAAAATTAGTGACAACTTGGTAACACACTGGATAACACACAAACGAAACTAAAACACGTGGATTTTCTTGTGATGCAGTTTTACTTCGTAGCAGTTCTATCTGTAGCTCTGTGTTTTGTTACTGGACTCAGAGTTTATTACTAAATGCTGGAATTTATTTCTTTGTGTGTAATAATCTGGATGGAGAACAGTGTTGGCAAAAGTCTAGAATGAAAACAGCAAAGTCACCGACAGGATGATGTAACCATGAGTGTGTACTGCCTTGTAGAGGAGGATTTCTGTTTCTCATTTTGTTTTGTACTGTTGTACGGTCAACCGATTCAAAGGCAGCACTAAGATCCAAAAGGAGCAGGACTGAAATTTGGCTTGAACCTGTGTTGAGCAACATCTCTGTGCTGTTGCGAGGACAAAATCCAAGCAGAGATGTTATCAAAGTTTGAGAAGTTACTTAGTTGCTGGTAGAAACCTTTTTTTAGTTACAGAAGTCAGGTTTGCTCAGTGTTTGTGGTTGTAAGTCACAGAATAAGAATTTTGATGAGTGCAAGATATTGGTAAAATGCCAGATGTGTTGGCCTTGAAGCAAATCGGTTTCCAGTGGAGAACACTGTCAACACTGGAAACTGAACTTAAACTGAAATATATGTGGGATTCATCTGGAAATTTTCAGTGAATTAATGTTTTTAATTCAATTTAATACAAATTATATGTTCTAAGTCATCACCCATTTTCCTAAATTGCATTTTCAAATTGTTAATTTTGTCCAAACCAGTGGTCCAAAATATAATTTAACATTACATGGAGCAAGAAATCAGTAAATCGTAAAAACTTGGAAGCAGATTATATCATAAAAATGATTAATCAGTTATCAAATTAATTGTCAGTTCTTGAACATTGAAAAGAGACTTCTCAAGAGATTCAACTTCATCTGAAGTCCCAGAAACTCATCTGTAACATTTCCTGTCAACATCTATCACACTTTAAGCACTAAAGCAACACGTCTTACCCAATATCCTCTGAAGACATACACTGAGCCGATCACGCTGAAGATCAGCAGCGCACCGGTGAAGGCAGCCACCGTGATGCGTTCAGTGAAGTTGAACATTTTGGGCTCCTTGTAGCCTTCAGCTGGAAAACACACACAATTAAATTAAAGACTGAATGCATCATAACAGCAGAGCTTGACTGATACATTCCTCATGTGTTGACTCATCAATGGAGGTTTTTGCACCTGCTGTGCCTTCAAAAGTTTTGATATGTACAGTATTTATTAACCTGCCTTGTTTTAATAATCCTCTTGGGAAATTCCTTCTCTGCATTTGACCCAACCTATTCAAAGTTAACCTTAACTATACATACTAGGAGCAGAGCCCAGGGAGCAGTCAGGGGTCAAGGGCCCACAGTGGTGGTGACTGGGACAAGCGGTTGCTCTCACTTCCCCACTTCACCCTCTTGCCAGTCCAGGGACTTGAACCGGCGACCCAAGTTCGCTTCACAAACCACTAGCCCACCACTGCCTTGATTGCTTTCATTTTAAGAATCTGAAGCAACAAAAGCACTGAATTGCTGCAGTGAATCTGTTTCACAAACTGATGGTTGACAGCTTAAAGGAAAAAAACAACATAAAGTGTCCTAAGAAGGTGTTGGGCCACCACGAGTTACCACAGCAGATTCAGTGTTTCTTGGCATTGATTATTTAAGACTCTGAACTCTACTGGATGGATGGAACATCAAATTTAAAAAGATATTGTCTCGTTTAGTGGTTTGATGATGATGGTAGAGAACGCTGTCAAAGACGTCAGTCCAAAATCTCAGTTCGGTTGAGATTTGGTGACTGCAAAGTTAATAGCATATGATTCGTGGCCTCATGACCCATCGCTGGGTGTCATCACTCCCATCAGGATAGAAATGTTTCATCATAGGATAGAGGTAATCTTGCAACAACATTTTATGGATTTGCAGTGATTCTTCCTTGTAAGTTGACAAGTTGACCCAAACCATACCAGCAAACTGCCCCTACAGCATCACAGAGTCACCTGACCCCCCTAACTTAATTTTTTTTCCCTTTAATTTCTATTTGTATATCACAAAGCAGCTCTTTATTTGCCACAATAATTTTCGGCTGAACGACTGACCCTGAAACCCAATTTCATCTTTCATTCTTGTTTCCTCTTTTTTATACTTACCCCTCACTCGAAGAAAAAAGTACACTTTGGCCGTTTTATACTCGCAGTAGTATTCTCCTGAATAGGTCAAGTTTTTCAGATCCAGCCGCAGTTGGTCTGTTTTTGGTTGTTCACCCGTCGCAGTAACGGGACAGTCGTATATCTTCAATCTGTCAGGATCGAAGCAACTCAAGGTGCCTCCAGTATGGTTTGCTGGTTTCTTCAACTCACAGTCAATACTGAGATCTTCACCTTTAATGGCCAAAAAGACGCTGTTCTTCAACTGTATTTCTGTAAGAAGAGGTTAATATCAGAGCTGAAATGAAATATATTTGCTGTGTTTTTGATAGTTTATAAGTTGTTTAAGTCATCATCAGGCAAAAAATAACAAACGTGTTGGTTCTAGCTTTCCAGATTGCCATTATAAACTCAAAACAAGATATCTGAGCAGTTCACACACATAATTTTTTGACATTTATAGTCTAAGAAATTAATCCCAAAACCACAAAACCAAGCAAAAGATTAGGTATTGGGTTATACATATATACATACATATTGGGTTTTATGTGATATAAGCCATCAAAGAATTACATTTGTGATCCAGCTTTTTCGGCGTTGCAGTAGTATTGTCTCAATTAAATATATGATAGATAATTTAGTTGCCTTACTTGGTGCATCCATTCCTGAACACATAGAAGGGAGAAAAAATACAAATATCCAAGTAAACATGAAGAAAAGATGCCAAAAGTACTGAGAGTCCATGTTGCGATTTAGAGGTTTGTTGGGTGAGTTTATGATCGTCTCTGATGAGGTTGTTCCGTGTGTCTCTTTAGTACTTCTCACTTTGTCTTGATGAATAAACTGCAACTATTAGGTTTCCTGTTTCTGGCAAAACCAACTTCCTCAAAATGTTTCTGGACACTGACTCACTGAGGGCCAAGGCACAAATGAAAAGAGCTCAGTTTGGTTACGTGACAGTTCACATTAAAAACATTAAACAGCTCAGGGATGCATCCAAAACAGGACAGTCCCTAGTTTGCTCTGTGTTGTGTTAAGACGGAGTATTTCTGGTGGTGTTACGTCAGCTTCTGGATGTGAAGCAAAGTGCAGTGTTGGCTTTCCTCCACAGAGAGACAGTGTTGGAGAAAAAAGCAACGTGAACCGCGAGTGCACATCTTGTCATGTGGTTTTTAAACGGCAGAAGAAAAAGGAAGGCTCATGCAGGGAGGGAGAAAATGTGTGTGTTTATGGCTCGAATTCAGCTGAAGGTGACAAATTGCCTGTAGTTAATGTGTACCAGCTGTCGATGGTGGTGTGACTTCTTCACCGCAGTAAACTCTCTGCCGGATCGCTCTCCGGCGCTGCCAGGGGAGACGTTCAGATGTTAAAATGCAGCAGTTTTTGTTATTTAGCCACGTGTTTTCCTCTATGCCTTCTCTCTGCTCTCTCCACCTGACTTTTTCACTTTTCATTTTCTCTTGGGCTGAATTGGTGGCCAACTCTGACCTCACCTCAGCCACAGCATGAAAACAGACTGAGCGAGCTGGAATAACATCTGGATACCAGTCAATAAAGCAAAAAAAATCATTCCATTTTATATCCCGTCTCTTAACTCCCGTCCTTCCTGGGGAGTAAAGCATACAAATCCTTTACTTACTATGAAAACACAGAAAGATTAGCACTCAGGCTCAAAGAAACACGACACAGAGGAGCGCTTCAGGTTAAAATTGCTGATCTTTTAACAAGGTTAAGTCACAGTGTCTTCTTTCAGCTTTAAATGGACCAGAGAGAAAGCAGGTTATTTTCTTTAGAACATATGGACTAGGCGTTTAATATTCAGTCATATTAGAAGTCCCCAGTGCTACTTGAATAAATGTACATGAATTTTGAGAAACCTGACTTCTGTATTTACAGTCTGTGCTACGTTAGACTTCTTTATTTCATAATGGAAAACATTTTAGTCATACCTCTATATGACTAAACTATAACCACTATTTATTTTAGAGTTAGTCACAATTTCAGATTAAGATGTGCACAAATATTATCAGTTTATAAAGCATGATGCTAATGATATGAACTAATCTATTGGAAATTAGAGACTTTAGTAAACATACAAATATATTCTACACACATATCCCTAAACATACCTATACTTACTAAACAAACCAGTGGTCATTATGAAGACTTTTCCACTTAAGATCAGTGTATGTTGTAATATAATTAATGACTATAATAATCTAATATCCGTTTAATGTTGCATGTGGTCACAATGGATTTGATTTAACTACTTTACATCCTGCTTGGATGTATAATAAAAAGACAAAATGTGTTTGTTAATTACATTTCATAATAATCATTTAAATTTTGAAACTTTACCAAAAATATAAAAAATTGCTGAGTGAAAGAAAAAGTACAATATTACCCTCTTAGCTGCTTTAAATGGATATAGTACTTCCCGATTTACTTGAATGAATTTCCTCAGTTACTTTCCATCTATGCCCCAAACTATAAGTTGTTAGTTAGTTAAGTAGTATAGATGACGTGTTAACGTACTGTGCATTTTGTCACAATAAGAGTTTGTTGTCAGTACTTCTGGACTTTTACTTGAGCAAAATTCTTATTGCAGGAATAAATAAAAAATCTAAATACTTGTATCACCACTGGTGGAAGAGCTTAAACTATCAAAAGTATTCAGAGTGCAGATATGCCTTTGAGTGTATACTGCATTTACTTGAAGTAATATAACCGCATTAAGCTATATGTTAATGCTTTACTTTAATGCATACTTTTTGTTTGGTTTTAGTCTGTTGTAAAACATCCTGTAGAAGAAATATTCTTCTACACATTCACCAAGAAAACAAACAAGAGGTCCAAACAAAACATTATATTTCACATATTGATCATGTGTTTGCATGTAAAATCTAACTATCACGTAGCTCCTAAATACAGTATAGTGGAGTAAAAAGTGACAATTTCCTCTCTGAAATATAGAAGTTTAAAGTTTAATAGAAACTAAAGTAAAATCAAATGAACAAACTCAAGTAAAATACAACATCTTTCTCAGGACTGACTGAAAGGTCTATATGTCAAGTTTCAAGGAGACCAGAGTGCATTAATATAACATCATCTACTTGTCTGTTCCATAAAGGAGCACAAAGTGAGACAAACACAGGGTAAATCATAAGACTCCTCTGGAAAAAGAGGACATGCCACACATCTGGCAGCAGCTGGATGTCATGGAGTGTGTGTGAGGGTCGGAGGTGGGCGTGTGTTGGGGTGTAAAGATACGACGGCTCTCTAACCCTCCACAAATGAAGACTTTTTGAAAAGGGGCTCAGCACTGGACCTGCAACGCTCTCCTTCTAATTGCACCACAGCTGTGAACCGAGGGTGGAGAGAGCGTCAGAGACAACAGGAGAGAGGAAAGTAGAAATAAGTAGAAAAGGACTGTGGCAGTGACGGAGTGGAGAGGCGAGAGAAGCAGAGACATCTGGTATTCAGACTACATCGGAGAAGGAGAAGGACTTCCTGCTGAGTCTTGAAGCATCATCATCATTCCAAGTCGTGAGTATCGCCTCATTTGCTTATTTTTCCCCAGAACACTTCCCAGCCTGTGATGCTTTTACCTCTGCGGCGTTGGTTTGCAAAGTTAAAAATGCAGTTATTTCAGCAGAACCACAAACCATATTCATCACAGTGAAGGGACGCTCAGTTATTTCAGTGTTGTTGATGTGTTTCACCAGATGTTAAACAAGCTCTATCAAGTTATTGAACTGTTTTGCACTGTGCCTTTCATCAGCTTCCAAATTCATAATCCCCGAAAACATTTTTAATACCTCATCACTGAGTCATGGGCCATTACTGTCCAGTATGATTCACAGACTTTGTCATATGGATACAATTTTGCTGTTTTGTTTTTCCTTTGCATGTGTCAGGGTCGCCTGCCTTCACCTCTCCTGTTGTTTTTCCCACTTAAGCCTTGACTGCAAAAAAAAAGATTTAAAAACTTGTGCCTTTTTTCCAGATTAGACTGAGGTCAGTCTGTTCTCACTACAAACACAGATACAACTGTCACTGCAGAAAAAAAAGTCTGTTTTTACTTTTCAGCTCACAATCTGCCCCCTCAAAAAGTGCAGCTGAGTTGTAATCAGTGTGCTTTTATTGATTTATGATAAAGTTTACAGAGTGAAGCATACAAATCATAAAGTAAAATGCAAAACTCCTCTGTTTCAATGTCTACTTTTTTTCAAAATACAGAAGCAGTAGCAGCAAGATGTAATTAAAATATAATATATGAAGAATGGTCTGATTCAGAGCATGATGTTATTGTAATATATCAATATTGATTCATTTTTCAATGCTGTAGTCAGTAAAAGCGAAGATAATGTATGAATCTATAAAAATGTATCTGATTTATTAAACTGATCGCATTTAAGGGAATTTATATGTAAAAATCTTACAAAAAAAAAGAACTATGGTTAGTTAAATGAATAGATGCAGTAGAATAAGATCACAGTATTTCCATATGAAAGGCAGTGGAAGTTTAAAGAAGCATAAAGAAATACTTACAGCTGTTTAAAGTCACATCTGGTCACTTAAACTGATTAAAAAGTTACATATTTAGAAGTTTTTCCCATGAAAATAATCCCACCCTGACTTAAAATAGTTTAGATGTAACTCTACACCGTTACCTCCTTTATGCCTTCCAGGTGAAAAAAAAACACCATATGAACTCGTTAACAAAGTCAAAAATGTGATTTAGGATCTTTAGGTATATACAGAACTTGATAGATGCACTTTGTTTCTTCATACTTGGC
>OMNN01013318.1:0-15531 GCA_900302755.1 Chromis chromis
CAACTAGAAATACGGTTAGAGTTAAAGTTGTAAAGTTGGAAGAAGTCATGACAGGAGACAATGCCTCAAATATGGATTTTAATGGAAAGAAGTTACAAATTGTAAAATGTGGACTTCACCATAAAAACCTGCATGGAAGTGCCAAAGTGCGGTACTTCAAATGATCACTTGGTACTGTCACAGGAGAATCCACGGCCCAGAGATGTTGGCATGACCTGCCTCTGCTCCATTCACACTCCAACTCTTTCCTAATTTTTGGATTAGCCAGCAGTTATGCAGAGTCAAGCACTGATGGCGATGGCCAGAGCCTTCACATTGAGCTTCAAAACTGATCAGGAAAGCTGAGGGTGACGTTACGGAGGATATGTCAGTCTGTACATAAAGCCTTATGTGCTTGATACACACATTTAACCTGGCAGAACAGAGGATCCACACAATCTCCATAGTTGCAAGGTGTGTCACCAGTTCAGTATCTGACCATAAAATATGATCGGAATCTTCTTCTGTTCCTGAATTATGGCGATGAATAATGGCAAAGCGCTTTTGCAGAACAACATAATGTCACTGGGAAGTTGAACTTTTTGTTATCTTATTCTATTGAATGTTTGTGTAAACTTTTGTCATAATTAGCATGAATTCTTGAGTTACAGCCACAAATGTGTTTTGTGACCTTCACCTTTGACCTTTGCCCACCAAATTCTAATTAGTTCATCCTCAAGTCCAAGTGAATGTTTTTGCCAAATGTGAAGAAATTCCGTCCAGCCGCTCCTGAGTTCATGAGAACAGGATGGACAAACAATTTGAAAATATAATGCCTCTGGCCACAGTTATCGCCGGCACGGAGGTATAAAACCAGATGGACATGCAAGCATATTAATCCAAGCTCTCAAGATCCTATTGTGTTTGCTGTCCTTTTCTTGATTCAAGACAAACAATGGTCTTGGCTCCTCACGTGTGTCCTCACCGGCCGCTGTCCCTCTCATGAAGCTATTGTCCAACAGTTTGGCTGCTCTGGCTCTAAAGATGAACTCGTATACGATCAGCTTCAGCCCTTCCAGATGTCACAGGTGCTCTCAATTTCATCACAAATTAGGTGCTTGATCACGTTACTTCCAACTTCTGTGAACCCCCATCCGAGAGGAACGTCACCACCAATAACGCTTAAAACCTCAGGCCCAGCCGGAGCGTGCTGAACAGAGCTTTGTTTGGCTGCGCTGTGTTTCCAAGCTGTTGGTTCCAGTTGAAAGAACCGCTAGCATGCTCCAGCTGACTTTTAATCACACTCGCCCAGGCACTGGCTCAGTCATAGAGCAGTAGGCCTGTAATTAGATGACAATGGGGCCCCTCTCTTCTGCACATATTGATGGCTGACGGGTAGCCACAGAATTATTGATCAAAGACGTAGGCACAGGAAGAGTTGGGGGAGCAGCCGGGCCTGGTATGGATGTTTGGCTGCGTGAACAACAGGTGACATGCATCTTACAGGCATGAAACTAACCGTGGCCTGCTGTGAATAATTATATCTTACAGGGAATTTGCCACCCAGGAGAAGCTATGCTGGAGGACTGATGTCTGATGGCAAAAGGTCCTTTGAGACAAGATGACGCACAAATGGCCGTTATTACCCAGTTGAAATGGAACTGACGGTTCAGAGCCAATACTGAAAGCAAGCTGTTAATACTGAACGGTACCCTGAAGTAATCATTTGCCATTATTTTGAGACAGAGGTCAACAAAAGCAGGCTTTTAATTATGCACAGTGAGGTAGTGGTACTGTGGAAAGCCCCTCCAAACTCCTGCATCTTATAACAGCCTCATGCTCATCAGCTATAAATTAGAGAACAACCAATAGACAAGCTTCTTCTTCTAGCTCATCTGTTTTCAGACATGTATAAGCTGCGTTCACTTGCAAAACATTCACTCCAGAGAGAAAAAAGCAATTCTATTTAGCCCTGTGTCATCTGATACTTGAAAGGATTTACTAAATTGGCCACAGTTAAGTATCCTTTAACTATTGTAAATCCCACTTAGAGTTACATCAACATGAACTCTGACCCCGTTTAGCAAAATCACATCAGCTACCTCTAGTTCTACAGTCATACATGGGCCACAATGTGTAAAATACAGTAGCTCGTTCAAGTATGAATAATCCCGTGTTGGTTGGATGGATCCATGGGTGGCTGCAGCACACGTGTGTTAGTTCTTTGTAGCACGGCCTGGACCCAGATGGCGAGGTGGAAGTGGTCCAGCTGGGGCTCCACCTCTCTCCTCCCCTGGCCTGCATGCTTCAGATATCACTCTGATGTCATGGGAGAGGTTGCTATGGTCAGACCAGGAGGCCCTGCTCACCTCTGAGCGGAGGTGAAAAAGTCACAAGGTGCAGGGGGAGTAAAAGAAATATGCACTCAGGTCCTTTATTCCAGAGCTGCTGCCGGCTCCCAAGTTCATACATTCAGCACCATTCATGAAACGAAAAATCTGAAACCCTCTTTTTATCCCGTGCAGTACTTCTGTTACACTTCCTCAGGATTCCTTCAGCGAGCTGTGTGTAAAATCTCCACCTGAACTGCATCATATGAGCTGATACTGTGTCTCTGGCATGTTTTCAGATATGAGCTGAGCTGAAAGTGTGATTATGACTGATTGTAGAGAATCCAGGGGCCCCTCAGGAAGTCATACTAACACAGCATCCACTTGGTGTGACGACAGGAGCAGTCTGACCAGCCTGTACAGTATTCCCACCTCTGAATACCGTACTGTACTCTGCTGATTACTCCCATGTTTGGAGCTTCAGTGTACAGTTTTACATTACAGCAGCCTCCTGTGGACAGGATTTCCCCCACAGTAAAAAAAAAAGAGAAAAGTACCCACAAAACACAACTGGGAAAACAGTAGTGACACTTCTCAAGGTTCAGGAAGAGACTCTGTGGCTCTTCTGGTTCACACCGTGACTAATCTACTGTTTTGTTATGAGAGGAGCTAATAATCTTCGTCAGAGAGGGACAGTTTTTCCCGAGACACTAGCAAAACAGAGATGCGATGTGACAGTCTTTTGATGTGTTCCTCTTTTTTTCACTTCCTACACTGTGGGGCATTAAAAATCTTACACTGTACCCGCTCTGATATGTATACTTGAACTTACGGAGCCTTTCATGTTGCTGCAATTATGTGCCGGTATTTCCCCTGCTTTGTAAAATACTTGATGTTGTTGGCGTACTCTCTGCACGCCTCGTGTCTGCGGATAAAAGCCAGTGGTTAAAGGCAGCACTGGTTTCTTTTTCTTTTTCCGCTTTTATGTGGGAAAACTATGAGCTTAGAACATCCAAACTTTGGCTTCGAGTGCATTGGGACCATGACTCAGACATTATGTTATGTGTTTTGCTCATGGCCTCTGTCACCCTATCAGTGCACACTCATATAGCATTGATTTACTCATCCCTTCCCTTGCTTCCTCTTATCCTTGAGATATTTTTGCATCATTTAATTCCCCCTCCCAAAACATCTATTTTATATCTTTGACACTAGTCGTGTTAGGTTTTTCTTTTGTCTTCCTCAGTTGTGCCCACTATCACTATTTATGTCTTCAGAAGTTGTTTTTTTATATCAGACAGCAAGCTCCTCATGCTCACCTCTGCTAACCATGATCAGCTGATGCAAAATATATTTAGCTCTGCATTTTTATCATCACCTCAAACCTTTGCAGATCCCACCCTTTGAACATCATGTCTCATTTTAGCAAAATACGTTTATATGACTAAGACGAACAACAAGAGCGTTTGATATTTTTTGCTTAAAAAAATGACAATAGATTGACTATTAATAATAACTCTAATAATCCTGTTATCTCCAGACACAATGAACTGTGCAGGTTTCTGTCCTCTGCCTGCCTGCTGAGTAATAATACTTCAGTCTCACCTTCACCCTGCTGTGTCTCTCCTCCTCCTCTCCTTTGCTACTCCTGTTTTCTCCTTATGAAAACAGGAAGAGGGTGTGTTTGAAGAAGCAGAGCCTGAGGAGTCAAGCCGTTCTCCACCGACTGACCGTAGTCTTTGTATGAGTGTGTGTGTATGCATGCCAGGATAATTGCTTACAGGGAGCCCCCTGAATGACTTGCTCTTGTTTCTTTAGCTCTTCAGAGATCTGCAGTATTTGCTTTGGGCATTGTGCCCCAAAGGCAACATCTTAAGTTTTGTGTACATGGCATGCTATCTGAAGCATGTCACTGCATGTACGTCCTGCACACATGACCGATTTACCAACTCACATGCAAAGCGTGAGCAAATATCTCCGTGTTTCCATGGACATTTTTCACTGGCTATACATCATTCACCACACTATATATTCTGTACGAGGCTCAGCAGGGCTCTTCCTCCGTCAAGGTTCTGTGCTGTGAGGATGTGCAGCATCGCAGACGAGGTACCAGCCTGGTAAAAACCCAGTCTGGTGGGGATTAGAAGTGAGCTGTGCCTTGTCTGTTCCCCTCCCAGCAGGAGCTGTCATGTCAGCCATGGCACCCTGCCACGAAGCTTCACTCCCATTGGGTGTAGGGCAGGGGCCAGCGTCAGGTCACACCACTGGCTTCTGCAGCTTTCACCGAGCCTGCCTTCCCCTCACACAGCCAGAATACATGCGATCTGACAACCCACGCCTGAGCAACAAAAGAAAAGAAGAGGGCATTCTGTGCATGTACAGTGCTGTTGGACCGTAACAGCCGGGCCTTTAATTAGAAGCTTTTAATGCTAGATTTTGTTTTTTGATTCTGAGTAATTTAACCGCAATTACAGTTAACATCTAGAGCTGCTGCAAAGTTGTACAACATTTCCATGTGGTGTGGAATGTGCATGAGTTGTTTAATCATCAAAAATTAACTTTGCATCAGCGGCATTTTACGATTAAACGACCTAACTTTGTAGCTAATTTCATGCTGGTGGTATTTTGCTTGATAAGATGTTCCTCTGGAAAGTCAGCGGGCCTCCCTCCTTCTCTGCCCCATGGTGCTTGTTAGCTGTGGAATTTGGTGTGTCTGTCCACGGACCAGGCAGGTCAGATAGACGCTGAAATGGAATGAGAGATATGTGGAAAATCTCCTCAGAGTTATGCATGGGAAGGTGAAATGTATGGAGAAGAGGAGTCAGTGAGAAGACACAGTATTTTCTGGTGAAGTCAGATTTGTTATCATGCAGCTCCAGACAGACAGACTGCGGAGCAATTTAAATATAATAATTATTTTTGTCAACAAATATTGAATTTTGTGCGCAATTAAAAGCTGTAAGGAAGGCTGTAGTGAGAGTATAGTGGGTTGAGCCGCAAGGGCAGCTGGCTGTAACTTCAGAGCCTCTCAGTAATGACAGGCAGCAGCTGGATGGCAGAGAGGAAATCTCAGTGTCTGCCTTTGAGACTTGTATCTGATCTAAAGAGGAGTCTGCTTGGTGTAGTGTCTCCTGAACAATAACAGCGGCGGTGGCCAGGCTATTAACAGAACTGTCCCCGGCAGGGCCAAGTGCTCCCTGCTCCTCCTCCACTATATCCACACTTACAATGTAATGCTGTAATCCTTCCTGTGAAATTTATTATGAAGCCTATAAATCTTTCCAAGCCTGCGCCTCATTTCCCCCTTTAGCGGTGCAGCTGGGAAGACCTGAGTTCCTCTGTCCCCTTTTCCTCTGCCGGAGCAGCAAGATGTTTTCTGAGAGCCACTGTCAGTCTTCTGCTGCTTCATTACAGCAAGTCCAAGAGGCCAAGTTCATCCAGTGTGCTGGGTCACTCTTCTGACCCATATTCTGTTTGTGGTCTTGCCAGAAGGTAAACTCTAATCAAGAGCCAAAGAGTAATGTAAGTCTGGCTGGCTTTAGTGCTGCTGCACACGCACATGGAAATTAACCCAAGACTGGAATCTGAATGTAATGTCAGTTAACCAAAATGTCTCAACAACTGAACAAATTTTTGTACTGACATTCACAGTCCCCAGAGGATGAATCCTACAGGCTTTGGTGATCCTCTGACTTGTGCTTAAATATGCCAACAATTATTACAAGATTACAATTTAATTTAGTAGACGGTTTTATCCAAAGCGACGTACATAGGTAGGTAGGCGGGGCAGCATTAGGGTCCTTGCCTAAGGGTCCTCACTGGATACCTGCACCCTGACCAGGATTTGAACCACCGATCTCCCATGCCAAGGTCTGTGGTGTTACTCACTGAGCTATCCAGCTGCAATTATTAGCTGGATTGCCATAAAATTCAAAACAGATATTTATGTTGCCAAAAAGATTAATTTAGTGATCTCTTGACTTTTCCTGTAGCAGCAGGTCACCAGCAGGTCAAACATTTACTGATCGTGTGAAACATCTCATCATCTATTCAATGGATTAGCATAGAATTTGGTAACAACATTCATTGTTCACAAATTATGACTTTTGAAGTCTGGCTCACCAGAAGTAGACTTCGGGTATATGTCTGCCTTTTCACATTTCATGCAGCTTTCTCCTCTCTTTCTACTATCTGTGTGTTATTAAGTTAAAAATATTAAATGCTATGGGAAACAACTACCACAACCTCCAAGCAGCAGTCTAAAGTTAAAAAAATTTGCCAAAGATTTTCTTTTTTTTTATGTGAATTAATCATTTTAATGATTACGTGTAATTGTCCCAACAAATTCAATTCCCCCATTGCTATTTTGTAGGGGCATCATTGCTGCACCCTGGACTTAGCACCACCCAGGACAAAAGTTACTGGTTTAAAGAAATACAAACACACCAAAGCATTTTTCCTCCCTGACTGCAGAATGACATCAGCCAGAGCTCCAGAACTGACACAGTATCGTGGAGATGTGGAAGTTTGGCCATGCAAGAATATAAATTTGGTAATTGCCACCAGCAGGCTGTTATTAAAACAGTAAAGATGGAATGATCAGTAAATTTGGTTCAGATATTGATGGTGGAATCCTTTTGAATCCATTGTTTTGTAATTTGCTTACTTTTTTTGTATTTTGTAAATGATGGTCCCATTTAGAATAAAATAGACAATAAAGCAGGGTATGTTTTAGGCTGGAGCTACTTTGTGCTTGACAGGTTAGTATCACTGTGTTTAATATCCTTGAGTTCTCAATCAGCTCCGCTTTGGTTGTTAGATCTAGTTTCAAAAGAGCAAGATGGCGGTGGCCTAATTCTCAAATCGAGGTTTCATAACTGTAGTCTACAAACCAATGGGTAACGTCACCATAGTTGCATCCGTCTTTTATATGCAGTCTATGTTAATAAATGTTTGCACGCTAATGTGCTAAATTAACCTAAACATCAGCATTGTCACTGTCAGCATGTTAGCATTTAGCTCAAACCAAACAAACAGCCTTTCTTTTGATTCTTGGTCATGTTTCTTTTTTGAAATTGTACATGTTCCACTTAATTGGTCTTTTGACTGATGTATTGGTGCTGTTTCCACCTTTTTTATTGATCTCATTTAGACAGTCCCTCAAAGGTCAGAGGTCAAACCTGAGTGATGGAATCTGTAGCCTGTAGTGATTGCAGTGTAGACCTGTTGACCTGTGCATTGTCTAAGTCTGCCTCAGGTTCAGTGGCCTGATGGGTTGAGGTGAGCACGGTCAACGATGCTCCGTCACTTGCTGCCGTCTGAGGAATTTTACATCCATACAAATGCATGCCTGGAAGGGGCCCTTAAAAGCCATTGAGTGTGAAGTCAAAGTGTGGCATAAATTTTACTAAGTTCCTTCTCCTGATGTGGTTATTATGTCGGAATTTGTGTTGAAACAGGAGGTTTCAAACAGCTTTAATGTGAGTGACCTACTGTACGTCTGCATTAATAAAAAAACAGTATCTGCTGATTTATACGGTGTTGAAAGAATATGGAAAGCACTGTTTTCACATGCAGGCACAATTTATCACCTCTGGGAGTTTTTTTTGTTACAGAGGTTCCTCTAGTCCAGAGAGAGCAGCACACATGATGGTCTGACCAGCTGAGGCGTTTACTGCTCTGGTGTCCACTTGTTAAATGGAATCTTTCCTGTTTATGTCTTAATGTCCTGATCTGATTCCCACTGGGTTTTCTCCTGTTTTTATTAATGGCACTTCAGGTGTGCCAACACAAGGGGAAAACTTCGTTCTCATGCAAGGTCACGCTGTTTTTGACATCTATCCACAAACAATGTCTAACACAATAGACCGTAGGCGTAACACAGTTTCTCAGACTCAACAGTTCGCAGCGCTGCCTCCCAGTTGACCAGCTGACCACAGGAGAGTTCAGTCTCCAGACTCTGTGTGGTTTCCTCTGCCTGGAAGGATACTCCACTACCTCCTGTTTACGCTTTAAACTGGACCCCAAAGAAAGTGATGGGGACTGTGGAGGCAAATGCCTGGACACAGCAGGGGGCAGGCGCGGCAGCCCGTTTTTAGACCGGTGTCATCCTGCTATTGTGGGTGCTTTAGCCAAGAGTGGCATTGAGGTCCACAGGGGGAGGAACAATCACTGCACTGCTGCACAGAGCAATCAGTGCCTTAAGGCCAGAGCTGACGAAGGATCGTGTCTGCAAAAGAGGAACAAAAGCCACTCTGACCTCTTGGAGCCTCTCGGCAGCCGCTCGAAATTGTAAATCGGTCAAAGCTGACTAGTTAGAATGATGATAATACAGATCAAAGTACGAGATAAGAGTCACTTGGAGATGTGTCAAATTGTACTTGGCTCGGGTTCCCATATTGTTTATTGTGTTCACTTATACAGACATCCAATTTTGAATCAGTGAATCATCCTGCCTGAAATAAGCGCCAACTGACGGGTTTATCGGACCACGTCGTCCAGAGTGGAGGGGCAGGGCGTGGATCTGTCACGGCCTTGTTAGATTAGAGGCTGGTCTGGACTTGGGAGACAGATTTGACCAGTGCCCTTCTCTCTGCTCCAAGGAGGTCCAGCTGATGGATGGGCTCTAATCAGCAGCAGACAGACCTGCCACAGGAAACATCTCCACATCACGTTTACGGAAACCAGCACTTCTCCAGGGAGCCGCTGATAGCCGCACAGGGAGGGGGGGAGGGAGGCGCAAAACAATTGGATTCTCCCTCATTTTCTGAAAAGAAAATCAGCAGGCTGTCGACTTTTCACTAAGCAGAATATGATTTACAGGCCTGCTGCCAAGTGACATCTTTGAACAATACAGTAGTCTCGAGCTTGATTGTCTTGGAAACAACAGCCAAAAACTTATTTTGGGAATACACAGCTTGTTGATTTCCCATTGCATTCTCTGTAAAGTTCCAACAGCTCCTAATGCAAGAGCTCGACATTCTGGGACATACGCTTACTCACTTTTTAGTCAAGAGTTAGATGTTTCCTTAGTCTGCGTACCATGAAGAATGGAAACTGACCGAAAATTCTAGCCTTCTGATATGACATGTTAATCACTGAGTTTTAGAATTGCTAGTAGGCTTTTTTTAATCTTTTGAAAGAGACTGACCAGTCTTTATGCTAAGCTAAGCTAAGCTCAAGGGGTGTTGGCTGTAGTTACATATTTATAGCACAGGGTTAATTCCTGTGCAAACGTTTCACTTCTGCATTGATTTGTTGGCAAGTTTCAGTTACAAGGACCTTTCTCAAGACATTTTAATCATAAAATGACATGATGCTTAAATATAGCCCACAGTACCACTCATGATTGCAAGATAAACCACAGCACACTCAAGATTCCCCCAAAGCATGCAACATCTCTGATCTCCTTGAAGATAATTGTATATCAAGCAGGTATGAGTGGTACTGTGGGCTGTAGTGATACTTAGTAATACTAGACTTTTATTTCAATAAGCTGGACGGCTTGGATTTGATTCAATGCACCTCAAAGGAGACCAAGAAAATGCTGCTTGTGTTGCCTTTTACTGCACAGGTCAACTTTTTTATTAAACTCCCAGCAAGAAATCAAAAATTGTATTTTCCAAAATGTCTTCCCATTCATTCAAACCTGATATCCATCCATTATCTATACACTGCTTAATCCTCTGTAGGGGCGCGGGGGTCGACCATCCCAGTCGACTCGGGTGAAGGCAGGGGACACCCTGAACAGGTGACCAGTCTATCACAGGGCTACACATAGAGACAGACAACCAAGCACACTCTCATTCACACCTACGGACAATTTAGAATAATCAGTTAACCTCAGCATTTTTTGGACTGTGGGAGGAAGCTGAAAAACCCAGTGAAAACTCATGCGTGCACAGGGAGAACATGCAAACTCCACACAGAAAGATCCCAGGCGTCCTAACCGGAACGCGAACCGGGTATCTTCTAGCTGTGAGGTGCTAACAACTGAGCCACCGTGCAGTCCAAACCTTATATAGATAATGCAAATATAATGCCAAACAAAGCTGCAGTCTGGATAGAATTTTAAATTAACCAGACTAATAGGTTTCTGCAGCGAGGAAGTTAAGACAAAGATAAGGATTAGCAAGATGCTTGAGTCTGTTTCTGCAATGCATACATTCATTATCTTTTGTTAATAACAAGAAGTTTCCTACCAGTGTTTTCTTGCTAGTGTCACAAAATAATAATTTCAGCAAGCATGCGCTGTTGTGTGTAATCTTAAATAAGGGTTAGCTGCATTTTTCCTGCTAAGATCCTATATGAAGCATCTGTCCTGTGACATTTTGTTATGCACTTTGTTTCCTGGCCAAAGGGCCTTTTCTACCTCTGACAGGTGAGGCTTCTCAACCTGCATGACAATTCCTCTCCAAAATCCCCCCCTGCAAGTCCGGATGAGCGAGGCGATGAGTCGCCATTGGCTTTGAATAGACCAATGTGTCTGCAATGTTGGAATGCTGAGAGCTGTTTGCCTTTTGGGCACGTGAAAGCTTGTCACTCCACATTTTAGTTGCAGAGATTATCCCTGAAAAGAGCCCCGGTGTCCTTCTTTCTCTTCTCCCTTCTCAAACTCTCTGACCTTGATCTTGCTGTCAAGCAGCCTCCTGCCCTCTGCATGGACCCATGCAGTCATCGCAGCTGTGAGGGGGAAGATCTTCTGCCCTTTAATCATAGATATTTCAGCATGACGGCAATCAGAAAAGTGTTCTACTTTGTTAAGTCATTGTAAGTGAATTGTAATTAGATGATTTGTTCAATCATACCTGTATTTGTGGATCATGTGTTGTAAAGTCTGTGGTTTTTTCAGGAGTTGTCTGACCTTTCTTTCTACTTGTATGGAAGGTAAGGGAGCAGGTTTAGACCTGCCCTCTCAGCCCTAATCCTAAAGACCCTCAGGGTTGCAGCCACCTCAACCTTCTGTTCAAAAAACATCCAGTCTTCATAACACTCATGAAAGCAGGTACATATCTTCCTCTATGTTCTGCTCAATTTACAAATAAATATCTCAAAACACAGCTGACATTCAAGTGTAACGTAAGGTCTGATCTTTCAGGACAGGCCTGTAGAGCAAGGGTCACGGACAAGGGCACCCCTGGTTGATGAAGGCACACCACCCTAAACAAAGACCAACAAAGGCAGGAAGGGCTGAGCCGGTGAACCCTACACCCAGGCCAAACCACTGCATCCATCCTATGCATAGAGTGTCAGCAGAGTGTGATGGGTAGTGCAGAATGTTTTTCCTGTTTAAGTATTCCCTCTAAAATGATTCTCCCCCCTGCAGTACAGTGTAAACACTCGAAAATCCAGTGGCTCTGATGTGGATATTTAGACTTCAAAAGGTAAAAGTGTAAATACAGCTTTGTGGGCGGCTGTTTATTAGGTGAAGGAGGCCATTGTTACAGACTTTGTTCTTCTTGACAGCAAATGGAGGAAGACATTGGTTAGAAGCAGGAGAGAGCTGCTCCTGGATTTTAGCCACATTAGCTGCATAAAGGGATGAAAATGTCAGGCAGCCGGCCTGGCTACTACTTTTGTTTGGATTACTGGATGGATTGTTGTGTATTTTTGTATAGGCAATCATGAACGTCACATAAAGAATCCTAATGACTTTGATAATTTTCTAAGAGATTGACATGACTTGACAGTTATTGGATCCATTTCCAATAAATTTGATAAGTTTCCATGATGCTATTGGAATGATTTTGAAGACTTTTCATCACCATCATGACTTCATAATTTGACTTCATCCAGCACTTTGTAATATGAACTAATGACTGCAAGACTAATGATGTTCAAGCATCAACATCAACGTCAGCTGTACTTTATAGTGGTGAAACGGATCATAGTTTATCTGTGATCCATACAAATCTCCACCCATGCATGTGAACCACAGATTATTTGCAAAGTTTAATCATCATAGTGTGAGATGCATGTTTACTCACACTGTTACTTTTTAAATTAACTTGAAGGGCTCCAACAAGTCCTCCACCAAGACCAGTTCCCAATCTTGAAATTTTAAAGAAAGTGATCTGGATATGCAGCAAAATTTACTCGGCCATGCTGCACCTCTCCACAAAGTTTTATCGATTTTATGAATTTGTAGTTTTTGTGTAATCCTGCTTACAGATAAACAAACTGTCAAACAAATAACACTAAAAACATGTGTCTCCTGCTGCTTGAATGTTGTTGCACAGTTGCAGTGATGCAAAAAATGCAAAGCAGTTGTGTGTTCACATGAATGGGGCATGTTAAAGACAGTTGATAGTGGCTGTCATATACAGTTGTGAACAAAATTTTGCATGCCATATGTATCATGGCAGTATTGAGTTTCCAATGAAATGAAAGTGCCTAGTTGAGGTGAAAATGGCCAAAGGACGCTTTAGCAAATATTAGCATTTCTGTACATATATTTTTGACCCAGCAGATTTTGTCATATTTCCAGAAGAACTATAATAAATCTATGGAAGAACCAACATGTGTGATTGTTTTTTGTGTGACAAAGACACATGTGTTTCAGTGATTCATTAAAGAAAAATCAGAGTTATAGAAGTCAATGGAAACTCAAGACTACCATGATATACACCGATCAGGCATAGCATTATGACCACCTGCCTAATATTGTGTTGGTCCCCCTTATGTGGTCAAAAATGCTCTGAACCATTGGGCATGGACAAGAGGACCTCTCAGGGTGTCCTATGGGGTCTGGCACCAGGACGTTGGCAGTGGATCCTTTGGGTACTCTGGCTTGTGCAGTGGGGCCTCTGTCAATCACACTTGTTCCACTGCATCCTGTTGATGCTTGATCAGAATGGGGTCTAGGAAGTTTGGAGGTCAAATCAACATGTTGGGCCATTGTCATGTTCCTCAAGATGTTCCTGATTGATGTTTTTGCCATGTGGTGGGGTGCATTTCCCTGCGGAGGGTAGGCCAGTGACATTTGGGATTTCCATTTGCATGAGGGAGTGTGCTTGTTCTGGGACAATGTTTATTTGGGAGTCTAAGTCTCATCAACATGGATGCCAAAATCCAAGGTTTTCCAGCAGAACACCACATAGTACCAATAGGATCAATGTTATTCACTTCACCTGTCAGTGGTCATAATGTTATGCCTGATCGGTGTATGTTTTCTTCACTGTCGCTCTGTTGTGCATCTGTTTAATCTCACCAGGTAACACTCCCACAGATGCTTACTCCATGTAATATTGAAGACATTTCCAACATTGGTAAACACACAAACTAATACATTCTGGAGGCAAATCATGAAATAAAAATTTTGCGATCCCTTTGCCCAAAACCACAGAAACGCATCCCTCTTTCCTATCAAAACTTAAGTTGCCTGCATTTATTACATGCTCAGTGAATTTGTTTGCTGCTGAGCCGCAGAATTGCATCCTATGAAAAGGGAGATAATGAGAACACAGGGGAACACACAGGAAATGTAAGCACCAAATTATGTAGCACTGATAGTTGCTGTGAAGGAGACGGTAATGGTCAAATAAGGTTGTAGAGACAGTGCACTAATTTGACTTGCATATGTTCCAACCTTTGCGCTGGTTCCATGAAAAAAAAAAATGCAGCAAATGAGAGAGAGGGGAAAAAAACAGACAATGGATTTTCAGAGGAGTCAAGTGACACTTCACCCTCGAATAGCGAGGTCTGAAGTGACTATTGGTAGGAGCGCATTGGCTAGCTTTCTGGTGTGCTGTCAAACATTTCTAGGGATGATGGTGCCAGTAGATTTGCAGACAGAATGGTGGAAGGGATCAGAAAAGCCGACTGTGGATTTGTGGGTGTTCATGCTTGGTGTGGTCAGTTCCTGTGTGGCCTCGCTTGTAGTATCATGCCTGCAAAAGTAATCTCTGTTTTGGTGATATGTTTGGAAGATGTGGGCCTACCACAGAGTGTGAATGATAGACGGTCTGCCAGCATGGATGGATGAAGTGTGCTGGCAGTACTGACGCTTGTGTGTGCCAGAGCTCTGCACACATTGTTCATTCTTGGCCTCTAATCCATGTGATCTGAAGCAGAGGTGCTGACTCCAGTCAAAAAAAAAAAAAAAACCTCAGAAAAGAAAGCTACCTCCTGCTCACCGGTAGACGTCATGGTTTAAAAATAGCTGCCTCCATGAAAGAACACACTCTTGTCCGTCCAAGTGCATTTCATATCTGGTCTGTGCTTCTCAAATTTGTCCCCCTTTTATTAGCCCTGCAGGATTATGCTTACTCTCCAATTTCGAAAAAATCATGCCAACCCAGCCCCAACAGTTACACATCTGATCCTCTGGGCAGAAAGAAGACATTTCTATGTGCAGCCTCTCAGCAATGCTCTCCTAGGAGCAGCATTTTCTTTTAACTGTGGGCTTTTAGCCACAGTAAATAACAAAACAACCAAAAACACAAATGTAATGCATTGCTAAAAAAGTGAAGCCCTGCAAATTTTCCTCTACCTACAGCAGAATCTAAGACAATTATCATTTGCGGTACGCCAGGGAATACAATTCACTGAGCATTGCACCGGTTTACTTAGCCCTGCTTTGAATGAATATTAACAGGTAGAAGGTTCACAAAGCATTCAAATAGCCAATTTCAAGCCTAATAAAATGTCTTTTTTAATCATTTGAAGGTTTTCTCACACATTATAACCCAAATACGGGAGCTTACTTTTGTTTTATCTTGAGGATATTTCTAGCATGCCTGCAGCCATCAACCTAGACTTTGTTCTCTCTAAGCCCTATTAGTTTAGATTAAATTTGAAATCTGTTGCTTCGACCCATATAGAAAAATTAATTGAAACAGTATGAGGAAAGGTACCCTGCCTTCTTTTTTCTTTTTTTTTTTTGGAGTGAGTTATCAAGCCACTGTTCATTTTTACGCCCTCAGGCACAAATCTGAAATTGAAATCTTTTCAAACTACAAGTCAATTTAAATCAAGTTAAGTGTTGGCAGTGGCAAGTGTGTATATATAAGCAAGTGCAGGTTCAATGGATGCGACTGTGCAAACAATGGGAAATTATGATAAACACCGCAGAGCTTGCTGTCGCCCAGGGATGTGGATCCAGGTCATGACTCTGCATGTTCTGTCCACATGGCCGAGGGGGGGATGGGGGGAGGCATCACATCGCATCATCGGGCCATAAGTGGACATGTTTGTCCTGACTTGTCCAGAGGATCATCAACCT
>OMNN01013319.1:1682-25744 GCA_900302755.1 Chromis chromis
TATATATATTTTGAACTTTAATTTTATCATTTTTTATTTTCATTTTGTAAAAAGCAATTCCTGTATCTTGTTTTACTTTTAAATAAACCTCTTACTTTTCAACATGTCTGTTTTTTTAAATATTTTTTCCTTCCCATAATAATAATTAAGAATTATTATTAATATTATGAGGTGTGGCTGAGGTTGGAGGGGTATTATAATTGTCCAGGGGTTGACCAATAGCAACAGATCTATGGCCCAGGGTTGACCAATAGCAACAGATCTGCCAACCAATCACGGCACAGTTTTTTTTTTTTTCCAAGTCTTGTTTCATCCAATGACTGACCTAGTAATGCCAGACAGGCAGGCCAGATGCTAATTAGTTTTTCACACCTTTGACATGACACCTAGGTGTGAAAATCTCAGTCCCCTTGCCCCACACACCTACCCAACCCTCACCCCACCCCCCAGCCACTGGAACATGGTCCGTTTCCGGCTATTTACAGCACAGGGAAACATTCGGTTCACAGCCCGTGATTTGCCAGGAACATGGTAGGTTTACTGCAATTCACAGGGCCGATAATCTGGCTTTTCATGCAGTGTTTGATGCACATTAAACTAAGAAAGAAAGTGAGTAGAACATTGCAGAGTGATTATAGTGAAGCCGCCACTTCTATGCATGAAAGGGATGTAATCATTCCGAGTTCATTAGCATAGTATTATGCTAATTTCTTGTTAATTACCTTCAATTAGTCGAACAAAAAACGAGGCTTCAGCGCAAAAACACATGATGTGGCTTCAGTGTGTTTAAATCAACTCATTTTCTATTACCAAGCTTGAGTACTTTTATTTATTCATACTGTTAACTTCTGAAAATACCATTAAAACCAGTGTTAGTTGAGTTTCTGTCTGCTGATATTATGCAAATTATATGATGACAGTTAGTGTAGTTATTTTCCTTTTTGTCCGAAACTTAAATTAGTGCAATATCCCTGTTATATTTTTATTTTTAATCTTTTCGTCTGCCCCCCGACCCCCACCCCTCTTGTATACTGTACAGCCTTTATCTATTCTTTAAAATATATACATATCTAGTCTTTATTTATATCTTTTGCACAGTTTTTTTCTTGTTTTTGCACTGTTTACGAGAGCTGCTATTCAAATTTTGTTGTGTTTTTTTTTGGACAATGACAATAAAAAGAAGTCTGATTCTGAAATGTGGGGAGGAAAAGTCCTGCAAGTTTTACTTTGGTGCATTTGTTTTTCTTCAAAATCTTGTTTAAAAAAAGGTAAAATTAAAGTATCAGGGCATTTCAGAATTGAATTTCAAATGAAATTTATGTTAAAAAATGTGTTTAAACAGACAAAAAAGTGTTTTTTTCTGCACAAGCATACAAACACCATTTCTCCAGAGACCCTTAATTCAGAAAACCCTTTAAACGTTCAACCTGTAAGGGGCAACTGTTCTATTTTACTGCATAAAAAACTACATTGTCCTCAACATTCATCTACACATATGGTCAAAATCTGCCTTTATTAGCCACTCCAAACAAAAGTCAACTTTTTTATTCTACAATAGGATAAATTAAATGAATAATACCTTCTGAAAACAGCACCAACTGTCTCTGTTTAAAGCACAATCCCTATATTTAATTTCTTACCAATTAAATAAAAATGTTATATTGTGAACTCAGCAGATGGCCCAACATATTGCCGTAAATATAGCGAAAAACCGAATAATTTCAGATTTTTTTTCCAGCACACACCAAGTTGTGAAGCAGTTTAAACAAAAACCCTGATCTAAATCTGTCACTGCAAGGTCTTTTCTATTATTTCCTAAATCAAGAATGTAACAGATGGCTTCAAAACCATCTGTTAAGTTTTTCATGTTAATTCAAAGACTTTTTTCTTTTTTTTGGCAGATTAAAAAAGCTTCCCTTACACAGCAGGTCTAAGTTAATTTAATTGCACCACTAAAGGTTTACGAAGTAGCTCGCGCTGCAGCTGATAATTCATCATTAATGCACGTAAAGGTTTATGGAACTTAATTAGGATGAAGTGAGACTTTCTCCACTTAACCGGGCTGGTTTTTTGCATAAATAAAACCCCGTCGTGTTCTTGTCCAGGCCTGTCTGAAGAGAGAGGTTTGCTTTTCTGTGAGATGTTTGGACCTGAGACAGAAAGCAGCAACACAGACGCAGGGTTTCAGTGGAAAAAATAAGTGCTGACTAATACCAGCCGTCCCCGGTCGAGGTTACGCCAATCATTTTCAGAGGCAGAAGTCCAGGCGAGGACAAAGGACCTCTGTGGGCCTCACAGCGAAATATCTGCACTGATTACAGATGGTTATTCTTCCACTCAGACTCTATCTCTCCCTTTTTAATACTCTTCATTTTGCCCTTTCTCATTTTAATTTTTCTCATTTTCTCTGCGCTTTACTTTCCTCCCACAGCGTCTCTTTCTTTTCTCTCTCTCTCTCTTTCTCCTTTTCTGGCCCCAAGACAGCGAACATCATCAACATCCAATAAAAGATCATTTTCTATCTCAGGAAAGGTCGAGATGAGAACCTCGAGGTTGCAGCACGTTCCTTTTAGAAGCTGATTAAATGGAATCTCTAACCGCTACAGACCTCCTGTTTCACTCAAATGTTTCCTTAAATAAAAAGAATATTTCAACTGCATTTAAAAACCTGAACTCGATGGGAATTTCACATTATCTGTGATTCTGTATTAAACTCAGTTAGCATTAGAAAACACTTTTTTCTTGGTTAAAAGAGAAAAGTGATGTCAGGGTGCCCCTAAAAGACTGTGTGCTCTCTCATTGTCTCAAACTACACAGTGAGGATGTCATTACAAAAACAAGCCTGTCAGCATGTTGGGTTTTGATTTTATTGCGAGTATGGATCATTTTTTATAATGAACACAAGCTTGAAGCAGTTTTACTTCATGAGAGGACCAAAGAAACTGTATATAAAAAAATAAATAAAAAAGGAAGAGAGAAGAAATCTCTCATGACTTCTGCTTTTCGTGTAACTGTGTGGGAACACAATGAAACTGATTGCACACAATGATGAACAATTGATTTTCCTGGCGGCAAAAGTGATAACATTTTCACATTAAATCGAGCCGCGGAATCGTCAGAAAGGCTGCGGTTTCATAGAATTAACTATAAAAGTTCAGCGGTCTTCCAGGAGGAAGATAATAATATTCATTGAGGGAGCTGCTTGCAGCATGTCGCCACACATCTGAAACATCTTATAATGAAAATAAATCAGAAAATCACCTGGCAACGGCTTTGATAATTCATCAGTTAATTTCATTTAATATATTAACGGATATATAATATCATTCATCATGACATATGTGTACATATTCATATGCAAATTAATCATGAGTGAACATTGTCTTTATTATACCTTTATTACATCTTTACTTGTAGCCTTATTGTACTTCTGTATTTCTTGTATTCAGCTGCTGTAACATTTTAAATTTCCCCAGTGAGTTTTATCTTAACTTAACTTATTTTGTCTTATCTTATCTTATCTTATCTTATCTTATCTTAACTTGTCTTAACTTGTCTTTACTTGTCTTAACTTAACTTAACTTGTCTAACTTGTCTTAACTTAACTTGTCTTAACTTAACTTGTCTTAACTTAATTTAACTTAACTTAACTCGTCTTGTCTTATCGTATATGTGGGTTTGAGACACTAAATAATTTAAAAAACTTAGGCTTTGAAAAAGTGCTAAAAATCCTAATGCTAGAGTCAAAATTTCACATAAAACACAAGATATTTTTACATTACACTGTATACTGTAGAATCTGACAAGTTGATCCTAAAAAACTACTTACTTTACGCTTTATGCTTGTTTAGATGACTAAACTTACTCAGCTACTTATCTGTGCAACAACACACATATAACTCTCACTGTATGCTTCTATTTTTATTTTTGTAATACAATGTGCATTTTTACATTTTATGCATTTTTTTTATTAGGACATATTTTACCACTCAAGTTTATCTTATATGTCCTCTACTGCTTAAATTTCTAAGACTTTGAATGGAAGCAACTGTAATGTCAGCAGTTTTCTCTCAAGGATCAATAAAGTATTTCTGATTACATTATAGTGATTCTGAATACTTAAATATTGGCTATTTTGTGAAGTTTTTTCAAACTTAAATGGTAACTTGTTTTGCCTAAGTTTCTTACTTTCTAAGTAAGTTTGATAGAACTGGACAGTTAGATTTACTCAGTAGAATTTAGTAAACTGATTGCTTTAGATAAATTTAAGTTATTAAGTTTGACAGAAATATTTGTTGTTTTAACAAAATGCACATTAAACCATGGACAGTATTTGAGGAAATAAATGAAATTATACATTATATAACCCAGATGAGCATATATTTAGTACAAACGTCAGGCAAATAGCTTGAGTGATATTTAGCACTGATAAAAAACTTAATGAGCATGACTAGAGTTCCATAGTTTCACTTAAACTAGTTCATTTAATTAATTATCTTTCTTTGTTTTTACTTTTCTTTTAAACAACTGGTAAAATGCATTTCTTCTTACAAAACGCACTTTTTCAAAACTATTCAGGGGTGATTTCTAATTGTTTCTAAAATAGGCTTTATTATTATTATTGTTGTTATTAGTAGTAGTAATAGTATTCGTTGTAGTAGTAGTAGTAGTAATATTGAGTATTTTTACTTTTTTTAACTCATAATTAACTATTTTAATATTGTCATTTTGACATTTTTATCAAAGGGAAGAATCTGAGTGTATCTTCATCCATTCCTCCTAATTGACAGAAAATATCTGACATACATCCGTAGAAACAGAACTAATTATCTGCTCCCCAGGTTCTGTTCAGGTAAACATTAATAATTTGCCCTTCATATTATTCACCGCCCTACCATTCATCTATGTTTGTGGGAAAAAAAATGAATATATGCAGTTTAATAAATGTAATATTATTAAATACATAAAGAGACCACAATTAATGAGCTTGTGAGTTATGTACAGTGCAGCAAATGAAGTGCCGAATAGTTGGCAAGGAAGTTTACGGACCAACTAATTATTATACGTGACATAACGATATTTAAATACAGCTTCGCGGCACTGTATCGCTGTATATGATTTCCAATGCGGGTTGTAGCGTTTCTAATTTCTTCTGCAGCTCGAGACTCTCCATAAATCTCAATGTTGGAACTAAAATACATCCCAGAAGCCAACTAGCGCAACAGGACACCATTAGTCCTTTTGTATGCTTTCTTTAGTGTAGTATCCCTGGCAACTGCAGTACCTGTGAGACACTGATTAAAGTTCTTTTCCTCACTGCCAAGCCTATGAGAGCCCACCATTAACAGGCCATAGGGCTGCATTGTCAGCACACTAATGAAGCCAGGGTGTTCTTTTTAAAGTGTCATTCTGGATTATGGCCATAATGTGAGGGCGAGAGTGGATCTGTATAAGTGTCTCGGCGAGACCTAACAGCGGGCGTCCACGCGCTCGGGCCCCCTCCCCTGACGCTTCCCCGCAACACACCGAGGGTACATGTGGAGCCTAGGCGCCTGCACTGCCCAGGATCCCCACCGTCACCTCACCGGGCAACTGGCACCGGAGTAATTTCATCTGACAGGTGACTTAACAAAGCTTTGGTCCATGGCAGGCAGCAGACCAAAGGCTGGAGGATATATGTTGGGGGCTGTCAGGCTTGTTTTCAGCTGGGAGCTACGTGTCCTGTCAATATTTAGATTTGCAGCCAGATCCTGATGGCCGGTGTTAGCAAGGGGAGCTAGATGTCGCAGGGAAAGCTAACTATTTAAACACCACCTGATGCCAAAACACTGAGGACACAGCAGCCCTTGGTTTACCTTTTTTTTCCCAAAGACACAGTGTCCTACTTGAAACAAAAGTAATGCCACAGCGTGTCATCAGTGTTCTGAGGCGAGACAGGACAAATGAGACGCTGTGGGCGCTCTTCATAACGGCAGACAGGGGTCACAGACAGCCGGCCACACAGCCACTAAATGTCTGACACATTTATTGGACATGAAAAATGAAAATATCGACAGATTTAACTCCAGGGTCAGAGTTAGCCGAAGAGACAGGTTAACTAAATGACTCGGACACAGCGGAGCGGAGAAGAATGCGCCGCTGCGGACGGAGAATCATAATCATCGGCGTCACCGTGCAACTGTCTCATTAGCCGAGCAACAGGTGGAAGTAATCAAATGGCAGGTGTTGGTAATTACGTGACAAGCGACACGGCCGGGATGTAGCATATTGGTAGGGAATGCATGAAATGTCACGAAAATGTAATGAATGGAAATGGATTTCTCCCACAAGTGCTGTTTCCGCAATGTTGGCGGTCATCAGCTGACAAATTCAGGTCAGCCAAGGATGAAATGCTTTCACTCTTTCACGCCGGCGCTCCATCTTAACCAGGGTTTTCAAAAGGCAGCTTTGAACACTTCGAGGACGTCATGTTTTTCAGTCGCATTCTTAATATGTCTGTTTGGTAATTGGTTTTGTAGAATATCTCGACAACAGTTTCAATGAAATCTTAAATTTTTTGCCCTGGTGTCTTCACTTGATCGACGACTGCAGAAATAGTTGGGACAGAGGAAGATGGATGACGTGCTGACAAGCCAGAATTGCATCAAGGACATTGGTATAGTGTCTTAGAGCACCTTTTTTTTTTTTTTTTACATTGGTTGCACTGGACAACTTCTTCATTTGGGTGCACCAAAATGTTTTCAGTACAGCCTTTGGCACTGAATAATACAATATGCAAATGATTGTAAACAAAAAAGTGTTTTGTCGTTCTCATGAGGATAATCTAGGTCTTCAAGTTAGCAAAGGGGGTTCTTCTTTGGAAATATTATGAGCAGTGTTCAATTTTATTATCCCATCTGACTCCTCACAGCAAAAACATATTTTGCAGCCATGCTTTGGTCACCCTCTTCCACAAATGGCTGTTTTGTCATATCTCAGCACAGGTTGAGAATTTACTTGTAGTGGTTGGTGACGAGTTTAGAGGGAGAGTGTAATCCAGGTTGTTTTCTGAGGCTACATTTTACCAGTGTTCCTGAAACACCTCACATGCAGACAATTGGTCAATGCTACAATTTACAGATGTTCCCTAAAAACTGCATATTATGCGTTTGCTCATTGATGCTATGAGGCGGCTGCGCGCAGAGAAGCTTCTAGTCTCCACTTACATACTGAAGTGCAGCAACAACCAAAAATTAGTTTGAAAAAAGTGAAATAGGGCGTTCTAATGTCACATTTACCTCAGCTGAAATGGAAAGTTTTTATACGTGAACCCACAGACATATACTTTAGCACAGTTTTAGTTGCATTTGATGGGTTTTAGGTCAATCTGGAGCTCTGCGTGCAAAGTTAAACTTGAAAATTCTTGATATATTTTCGTATCTTGTCATTATCTGTCTGTGTATTTTGATGCATATTTGAATATACCTTTTCCTGCCACTTTCTAATAAGGCGTCCTTTATGACTAGTTACTCTTATTGTTAATAAATAATGCACTAATGCTTTATAAATCATGATCAAGTCGTACATATAAGTGAACATCTCTTGGATTACCAGGTTGTGAAAAATTACTAGAACACTTCTGACAATGACACATCTGAAGGTGTTTTATGCCAACATAATACACATGACATTACTCCAGTTGTGTTTTTAGGTAGCTAATGGACCAGTTGACCACTCACCCTCAGGAAAAGAGTCACAGAACATCTCGACTGCACATGATGTAGAGGCAGGATTATATCTGTATAGTATTTATGCTTCACATATTTGAATCAGGAAACTAAAAGTCTGCTCCAACTCTTAGTTCTTATAAACCGAGCCTTATTTCTTTTATTTACCCATGTCTGCCATTAAATTAAAATGGAGATTTCATGCCATCTGTTAATGTGTTGCACTTTACAGTATATTGGCCTGCCATTCGGTATTTCGGCTTTTTTTTTTCCATCTTCTACTTCCTTCGTCTCATTTTAAATCATATTCATACTTTATTTTTTATACACAGTCATGTTTCTTTTACATGTAAAGCCCTTTGAATTGCCACTTTTTTAAAAGGTGCTCCACATTTGCCCTTTTATACTCTGCAGACTTCCTGGATTGTTGTATTCATGTTGGACATTTTTTTTTACACATTTTCTACCTTTTAAATAGTACCAGCAGAACATTTAAGACCCGTGTAGCCTTGGCAGACTTCAAGACTGACTGAAGTAGTTTAAAATAAGTTTCTGTCTGACCTCCTCAATAGGTTTCTGCTTTTAATTTATGTGTTCGGGTATTCTCAGAAAAGATCCTTGGCTGAGTTGGGAACTGAAGACAGCCATCTATGTGACACTGAGCTACACAAATAAGTACTGCAGCCACAGTTATTCTCAGTGCAGCGATGAAGCTTTGTGAAAATCCTACAATCCTCTTCTTGTACTGAAAAAACAGCTATAGGTACCAAACTATTGTAACCAGCCCACCATGGGACTGTACACACTCTGTACTTGTTATTACAGAGCAATCAATGTTTTACACCAGGGAGGGTTACTGTATATCAGCCAGAGGGATTAGAAGCTCCTATGGAGCTGATACCACTCAGAGGAATCAAGCTCGGAGAGGCCAGAGGCACAGGGACGGGGGTGGGGATGACAAGCGCTGTGGTATAAATCAATAGCCAGCATGCAGTGATAAATCCTCCCAGCTCCAATGACCGACTGGCCCTCACACCCTTGCACACAAAACAATCTTGGTCCCTCATGTCACAACAGCCAAAAGTTATCACTGCCATGGATCACCGGCACGCTGATGTGTCAGCTGAAAGTCAGCTTAAAGCCAGGCTGAAAGAGATAGCAAGTCCTGGTGGATTCAACTATTTGTTGTAGGTGTTTAAGGAAAGCAGAGAGACGTCTGGGTTTTTTCTGTATAGAGGAATTTTTGGCGCCCATACAAATACGGTTTAAGGGCCTCCCACAAGAGATTTTAGCCAAATGGTAAGAATTCAGAAATAGAAAATGCTACTTTCTTAAGCCAGTTTTGTTCAATTGGGTGTCATCTACTCAAGTTTAACCCAAAGCAGTGTCTGGGTGGGTTTTTTTATCTGTTAGTTTTTTGCTCCTGTCACATTTTAACTCACTGTGGGCTCATTTTTCACTGAAAGTCCTGCACCTCTATGGGAACAGCACAACCATGAGAATGTTTGTTACTTATAATGAAATTACAATGCCAAAAAACATAAAAATTTTGATAAGAAAAATACAATTTCTTTGATTATTTATTATGATTAATTATTTGTTTATTATTATGATATTAGCGATTATTATGATCATAAAATAAAATAAAAAATAAAAATCCCAAGTGCCTAGAGGTGTTACCTGTACTGGGGGGAAACATGGTGACTCTACATACTATATATATTTCACAACTTAGATTTTTAATGTGCTTTCTTCGTTTTCCATACTTTCCCCTATCTGCTGTGCATATACACAGCCTGCAGTTCAGCCCAGTTCAGCCAAAAACTCTCAGAATTTTAGTCATGTGACTGCTGTTCGGCGCTGAGTCACTAATGGCTTTTCAATTGCACCCAAAGAACACAGAATTTTCTGTTTCTTACAGAGTCTGGATATTGCAAATGGTTGACTTTTGGTAGATTTTTAAGATGAGAGATGTAGAATAAAGTGCTTTTGTTAAAAAAGCACATTTACTGAACTGCACATCACAGATGAACAGTTCAAGGACCTTTAGAAAGTTGAAAATCTGACTATTCTTTCTTTTTACAGTTTCTGGCTCTGTAGATATTTTAAAGGTTCAGAGGCTTAAGGCCATTTTTGTTTGTCAAATGATCAGAAATAATAGAAAAATGCATTGATTACTGTCAAATAAATGAACACAGACTGACTGATCACCCCCTGAAGGTCCATTCTGAGTCAGTAGTTTTAGTTTAATTGTCCATCTTGGGCAGTCTGAGTGCAGACGCTCCACCTGAGAAAGCAGCAAATAAAGATTTTCGAGTATATTTTTGAAATATCATCCATAAATTCCAGCTTCTTTTGTGGCTCTTATGGCAAACGTTTAACCTTCTATTTCAAAGCATCATAAATCGTGAAACCAGAGCTTCTGGCCACATCATAACTATTTGTAATGTGCACAGGCTGGACTGACACATTGAAGAAGCTGTGCAAGGGGAGCACAGTCTGGGTCGGGCGACACTGATGGGTCGATCTGTCCAAACGCATTGACTCGTCCTGACTTCACCCGAGCCATTTATGAAAGGGACGCAAGCAAGTTTTGTGATTCAACGCAGGGCCGTCTGACATCATCCCTCCTCCACACGTAATCGCTCTGCCATGTTTAGTCTCCGACACAAAAGGCGGCATTACACGGCTGAGCAGGTGCAGTGTTGTCGGCGTTGGGTCAGCGGACCCCGGCATGTTGATGTATTAAGAGTATCATCATTCAAACAGTGTGTGGGCTTTGTTGCAAGGCCACAGCGCAGGTAGCTATTTGAGAAATCAATAGGAGCCAAAGCAGTTTGTATCTGTGAAAAGGATCAAATCTGCTGCAGAGGGATTCACCAACAACATGTCATATCTCCCTGCAAATTGGGAACTAACGAACACTATAAACTACCAGCAACTACTATATTTCTTTTTTTTATATATGCAAAAAAAAAAGGCTCCGAGTCGTAAATTTCGACGCTCTATCAAAACAGATTGAACTGGGTTTACTGCATCCAGCGAATGGAGAGCGGTGGAGGCTGCAGTGTTTTTCAAGAATGATATACTGTTCTACATTCACACGGCTGATGCATTTTTTATGTTCAAAACCAGAGGGGCTTTCTCACCTTCAATTTTAAAAGTGTTTACTCAGCAGCAGTCCTGAGAGCTGATAAAATAAGTTAGGGCACCTGAATTAAAAATGATTCTTCAGCGGAGAATCTGTTCCCAAAATAGTCCCCCGAGGCGCCTCTTTCCTCGCGGTAATGCGATTTTTTTTTTTTTTTAAGGAAGAAAGGTCCTGTATGGTGTTGGATTTGTCTTAATAGTATGTGTGACTAGAATGATGATTTATGTGTAGGTGTGATCTGTAAATATAAAACACCTTTAAAAAAAAAAAACAATAAATAATTAAAAAATAAACATGCAAAAAAATATTATAAATAAAATGGATCCACAAATAAAAAATATTTGTGAATATATTTTATTCAAATATTTCAGAATTTATTGAAAAACATTCATGAATATCTTCCTAACATTTACAGATTTCACAAAGACATTGGTGGGTTCTTTTTTTGTTTGTGTTAGTGAATTGAAAAAACATTTATGGATCTGCACCTTTTCAGAAACCATATGATCACTTCCTGACCACTTTATTTCTGCATTTCAAAATAAGAGCAGACAGTCATTTTGTGAGCTATTTTTTCATAAACCCCGCCTATGTAGACTTAGATGGCTTTTTTAGATTACTATTGACTTTATTGATTTTATAAATGTGATGTAAAAACAGTAGTAGTTGTAGGTTGCCTTTATTTTTTACTAAGCAAGTTCAGTCTGGGTATAGTCAAATCAAGTCAAGTCAATTTATTTATATAGCACAATTCAGGTACAAGACAATTCAAAGTGCTTTACAATGGCAAAGAAATGAAGTACAAAGATGATTAGATAGTGACATCATATGGCTCTTCTGAGCATTCGAAAAATAAATAATGACGTAAAAAATATATAAAATGTACAAATAAATCAATCATTTCTTAAATTAAATAGGAAATGATTAAATCTAAACTCTAAGCAAAGCCCTATTCACACAGTACTATTAGTTTAGTAACAGTATTACTTGCAGACCTCATGTGATTCACCCTCTTACATCTATTTCCTGTGGTGGGATAAGCAAAGTCTTGTCTTTAATTTGAATTTCCTGCCATTATCCACGCATATGATATTAATAGGTTGCCACATAATAAGTTATGAGCTGCTGAAAGACAGCAAAATGTTTCTTCCCATCTAAACAACCTTCAAGATTTCACTCTTCCACAGTAACTGACCTTTTTGTAATTGAGTCTTCATGCTGTGCAGCGACAGGAACCCCCTGAATTTGCACCCAAAATGCTTCAAATTGACATTCATAATTGCCATGGCAGCCTCCATAATTAACTAGAAAGGAAAAGAGGTAGAAGAAAGGTGCAGAAAAAATAAACTCATGTAAAAAATAACAATAAAAACAATACAAAATAACCCCAAATGACCGAGATGTGTCTATGGCAGATTTGCATGGATTTAAGATCACTAATTACTAGAAGTCTCAAAGTAATACTAGTCCAGTGTGGATAAGGCTTTTAATTATTATGAAAACAGTCTTATTTTCTAATATAATTTATCTGGCATTATTAAATTCCAAACCGTTAGCTTCTGTTACCAAGAGCAGCTAAAATGCCAACAAACCAAAGAGCCAAAGTCAGACTGGAACTTCCAGATTTTGTTCCATTTGTAACTGTGTTCATGATTAAAAAATCAGCTTTGCAGAAGAGCTTTCCTCAACAGTATGATGTGTAACTAGCTGCATATGTCTACATAAGGACAGTAGACTAACCATATATGATCTAATACTGTTGTTCATTCAGTATTCATGTGTTTTAGTGCCAAGAAAACCCCCTACAGCGGTCGTAATGAGTCGACAGAAGAGTTCATGAATGAGGCAAGTTGTTGCAGAAAGCTCAGACTGTAAAAACTGACTTTATGTGAATGACTGTAATAACAGTTCAGAGACGACCGAACACTGTGGGAGTTTCTAGCCAACACAGATTACAAGTAGGAAGCTGAAATCGACATTATAGGAGAGTTTTATGTATTGAGACAATAGCATGTTACAATGACTATAGCACCCCTGCTGCCATGATTGTAGTTTTTTCATGAAAGGTGTAGTTTTTTTCTGAGTAATCGTTGTTTAACTGGTAAAATCATAATTTGTTGAAGTGGATGGAGATTTGTCCTAAAATATGGAGAGAAACCACCTGGAATATGAAGCAAGGACAATGAAATATCGGCGTTGAAACACATTAAAGACAGACAAATCACAGCTTTCAGGGGAAAAAAAGGAATTTTTACACAGTTTTTATTGATTGATGATGAACTTGCGATCTTATCTTCTTTCATTTTGCTATATCTTTTTAAATCCTGGTTTGTTTTGCAATCACAAATCATGGTTATTTCAGCCTTTTTTCTGCTGGAAGTTTCCTTTCAATGACAGTTTCACCTCTTTGTATTGAACGGTATTGAACAGAGGGGCTAAAGATTTGTTGATTTCAATATTATCTCATATAATCTGGATACTACAGAGAGAACATCCCTTTTTAGGTGCAGAAAAAAACCCTTGGATTTTTGTCAAATAATCATGCTCAGTGAGAATCACAAAACTATATTTATCCATCAGCCTGTTGTTTATGATTTTCTGTGTGATTAGGGATCATTTTGTATTGCTCATCTCTCTTGTACAAATATGCAGCCCAAAGTCATTCCCCTGGTGATTCACTGTATATATTGTCTTTGTGAATAATGTCACTTAAAATGGAAATGAGAAAATATTTTACTACTGACGCTTCCTACATTTGTTCTCATCATTGGACTGAAATCATTGTTGCAGTTGCGTTGTTTTCTTTTTAATTAAGGCCTCAAAATGACAAAATGATAGAATCAAAGCCATTCTTACTTCTTGATCTTCTCGTGCTCCTTCTTCCTGATGTTACTGTCAGCTGGAATTGCTACCTCTATCACATCTGCCGCCACTGGATCAGGTTGGTTAGTCGGCAGCTGCTTGTCTCAGTATTCTCAGTCTTTGTCCGTGTGTGTCTTTTTCCAGCAGCATCAGAATGTCGCCCAACATGTCCAGTCAAGTCGTCCTTATTTTTACAGCACTTTCAAAGCAACAGCTGTTGAGCAGAAGTCCTGTCCAATAGAGAAATAAGATTAAGATGAGTTAATATAAGATAAGATAAAACTGTATTAATCCTGAAGGAAATTCTTGTGCCCCATATTGCTCAGAAAAAAACAAACTGAAAGAAAACTTAATCAATCACGAAGGAAATTGCAAGTTGACCTCACAAATTGAAATATTAAGGCTATTATTCATTATGTAAATTGAGTGATTTATGTATTACAATCACAACCCTACGATATTGTAAAAAATAAAACCTTTCTGACTAAATTTATGAATAAGGTTATGACCCTACAGTGTTATTAATTATGCAAATTTACCCGACTTCATTAAGTATTAAGGTTAAGACCCAACAATATTACACATGGAAAATCCAACATATCCAAAGATTATGGAGGCTGCACTGCGTCCTGCCGAAAGACCCTGCAACGCATAGTGAATGCAGCCAGCAAGATCATTGGTGCCCCTCTGCCCTCCCTCACAGACATTTTCAACACCCGCCTCACCCGCCGAGCCATCAGTATCGCCAGTGACACCTCCCACCCTTCACACTCCCTTTTCAGTTTCCTGCCTTCAGGCAAAAGGTACCGGAGCCTCCGGACCCGCTCCAAAAGACTGCTGAACAGCTTCATTCACCAGGCTGTCGGGATGCTGAACTCTGCCCACTACCTCCCCCCTCTGCCCCCTGCCCCTGGACTTTAACACACCCATTTTGCACATAAAGACTCATACATTACTATATCACAATCTGCAATCTGTCTTCATTTACTGAACCATTTGCACTACTGTACATCGCTGCTACCATATTTGCACTACCATCACCTCCATAAGCTCTCACTGATTTGCACTACCGCCACTGTACATAGGTTGATTTTTATGTATTTTATTTTATTTTACTTTATTGAATACTACAGTAATACGAAGGTGAGAGAGAAACGCCTTTTTGGTACCTCTGTATGTCCTAGATATATAGAGAAATTTACAATAAAAATCTTCTATTCTTCTATTCTAATCCCTGTGAGGGAGCATATTGAGATGAAAACCGTGTGAACAGGAGGTGACCTTTAGCAGAACCAGGCTCAGGGAGGTCAGCCATCTGCCTCAACCAGCTGGGGTGAGGATAGAGGGGAGGGAGAAAAGGAAAGTAGAGAGAAACAGACAGGAGAACATAAACACTGGACACACACTGTTCACAAAACATTTTCAAATGTAATTTTAAAAAATAATTTACTGTTAATTTACAGATTTACAGATTTTAGTAAAATCACTACAAAACGTATTAATTTACATGTTAATCATACAAACACAGCCTAATACTGTAAATAATAAAAGTTTTTACAGGTATTTTGTGGTACCTTTACTGCCATGTCTGCACTAAATAGATTTTATCATGTGAAATTACAGATTTCTCTATTATTTCTAATACAAATATACAATGACTATAAAAAGTATTCACCCCCCTTGGATGTTTCACCCTTTTTGTTGCTTTTATACATGAAATCATGGTCAATATAATTTGCCTTTTTTGACAAGAATTTGAAAAAAAAAAGAAAAAAAAGAAGCAACTCTTTGATGTCAAAGTGAAAACAGATTTTTACACTATGGTTCAAAAGTTAGGTTGTAACTGAGAATATTGTATTGTAACACGACAATTGATGCTATTCACGTCATTTGTCAGTGCTTTTATTGTTGTGGCTGCTTTAATTTTACTTACAGCCTCATGCTAGTGTGTAAAACATGTGGTTCCACAGACGTGACATAGAAATAATAATCTGTATACAGTGCAGCATTTGTTCCACTCATTCAGTTTCCGGTGTTTTCAGTCCACAGCTCCATCCAAACCGATGTAGAGGCTGCACAAGTTGAAGATTTACCTCGACTTGGACACTAAAAGAACCCAAACTTCTCATTGAGGTGACACCTTGAAATTTATTCCAGATAAAGTACAAGTAAAGTACAAAATCCAATTTGGCTGTCACTTTTGGCACCTAATAAAAACTACATTTGTGCGACGAGGAGTAATGTTCTCCTGTTGGAACATGTCCCCAAGATGGCTGCCCCGGGTCAACGCTGTGCCTTTGGGGAATTTCACAGTGAGCAAGATGAAGCACATGTTGGCCTGGGCGTGTGCTGGCCCCAGGAAGCTAGCTTTACTTCTGTGAATTATTTACAATGATGTATAGGCCCCGCTGCTGGGAAGCCATTCTGTTTTTGGCTACAACCTCATATCTGTTTTCCAAGACATATCTGTCACCGGGAGAAATTGAGAAAAATAAATGGTGGACTTGATGTATGTTTTTGGCTGCCTCTTTTTTATATATATTTTGAGCAGAACTCTCCGACACCTGAAATAAAAGGAGCTCAAGCAGGATTTTATGACACACTTATGAGGATTAGAGAAACAATGCTTTAACTCCTGACGACAGCCGGACAGGAAACCGAACAGGAAAGAGGAAAAATGAATGCAGGCTGCTGCGAGTCTGTCTGTGTATTCGTGTGCTACCAGGAACTCTGAGCTTCATTTCTTGACAGGAAACACAATAAATTATATTTGTCATCAAAAATACATGATGTGGGCATCTGACTTTTGACTGGATTGATCTCAGCTATTGCAACGCCCATGAAGATGCACTCTTTTCAAGGAGGTAGCAAATTTCTCGATAGTGTCCATGTCATGGGATTTTTATTTAACGGGCTGATTTCAATGCTTTTTTCATTTTTGATTTGTTACTAAGATAAAAATGCAGTTATTGTACGCAAATGCTCCCTTAGTTTTCTGTTGTAAAGTACTGCAGCAGGGGCAGACTGGCAACAAAAAGCAGCCACCACATTGGAACCGACACAAAGCGTGTCGATCAACAAATTAATGGCTAAATAAAACACACAATCTATTTATTTCTACTCTTTGTTTGACCATAATGCGAAATGATTCAACTAATTTGTCTCAAAAAAACTCAAAATTGAGTCAATCAATGATCGCCTGACTCCTAATTCAACATAATAGCTGCTTTTAATATCAAAATTATTTAATGTTTTGCAACATATTTGTCATTTATTCGATTTATTGTAATGCAATAATAAATAGTTTGAATAAACTGATCATGTGAGTGATGTATTGTGCTTTAATTTACCTCATAGTCACACGATAACATTCAATAGTGAACCTCTATTTGGATCTATGCTGCTAGATCCTTTCTCTTTCAAATTAAGAGCCCTGTTCATCTGTTTGTTTCGACTGTAGAGGCTTTAACAAATCATTTTTTTTGTTGGGGTGGATATCAAACATTGTATTCCTTATAGGCTGTAATGCAAAAAAGAACTGATATGCAATTGCCAGTTTACCAAAGCTGATAACGATTTTTTTCCACCATTTTAGAGACATTTTGAGCAAATTTCCCTAAACCTTTGTGCACTGAATCCGGCAGTTAAACCTTGGAAACTGTCAAATCTGCAGGACTCTACCATTGAAACCCTGAAGTTAACAAAAAACACTTAGTTTTGCTTGTTGACAGAACATAACATCTAGCAGTGGCTCCCTGCTCGCTACTCTCTGGTGTTTCTTCCTCTTCACCGCTGTCCTCATGTTTACCTGCAGACTGCTTAGATATATCTGTTATATCTTTGCAGTCTGTTTCCCCTTTTTCTTTGCGTGTTACCTTCTCTGCACCATGGGTTTTCTCTTTCTATCCATGTTTCGGCAACACATGCTGGATACCGATTGCCTGAGTGCTACATAATCTCAGTTGTGGTGGCAACTGCTACCTGCTATTATGGGTCTCCTCAGCTGTGTCACTGCAGCTAAGAAGACCTTGTAAATACCTGTATGTAGGTATATGTGGCATTAATGCTGGGGTTAAGACAAATACACCAGTGTTTACAAGACTGGGGCTCACTTAGAAGATTCTTGGACCTCTTGATAGCTAGTCTATGCCTGCAATAAAGGGTTCCACAATGCCCAATTTGGAAACCATTTCTTTAAATCATAGTTCATGTGCCAAAAACATGATGAATTCCTAACCGTTACCAAGAACTTTCCTAACATAAAAAGTTCTGTTTCAGTACATTTTACCCAGCTACCCAAACACATGAGTCATTTTGGAAAACCCATTAAGACTTTTGGAACAATCATGAGGACTTGTTGATTTTAGCAGCCTCCCTAATTAGCTACTAAGAAAGTCTTGGTTTCTAAAGTTTCTTACAATAACCTGATTACAAAAATGGTTGGTTCTCTTTGGCCCAAATGTGTTCTCACCCCGAAACGACAAGTGGATCCGCCAGTGAAGCTACATACAAGAGTTTACCTAACTGCACTTGCCTCTCCTTAAGTGCCTGCAGTGTGCAGGAAACTGGTGGAGAATATTTCCTCTCATAGTCATTAAAGCGTTCTGTTCATTTCGATGCAGTAGCACAATCTAGTTATTGACAGTGTGAAAAGGGAAATTAGGCCACAGAAATGTGGAGCACGAGCTGTTCTCAGGACACACAAAGACGGTCTTTAGCTTTATAGGTTTATCTTCCAGCCCGTTTGAAGTCGGCGATTTCAGGTCATTGGCATTCAAGCACTGATGAGCAACAGAGATGGTTACTTAGTGTCTGAGGGGTGACTGACGGCTTCGATTAAAGTAAATTTTGTGAGTTAACTTTAAGAGGTGGATATTGATTGATCTTGTTTTTTAAAAGTCTTCATGCGTGTGATTGAAACTGCTCAATCGCTCCTCGTTTCCTGGCCCGAATGTGAGTCATTGTAAGCTCCCCGAGGAGAAATGCGGTGGTTTGAAGCCGAGATCAAGAAGACTCGGCTGAATAAAAATAACACAAAAATACATTTCACATTGAACAGTTTCCAGGCTTTTCAGTAGCAATTGATTGCGGTTTAAAAGAATGGACAGACCATTTGAGTTCTTGGTGAGACTACAGTACAAAGACGTGTCTGGAAAGATGACTTTCTCTATCTGGACGATTTTCATTTGAGGCACATATTGAATATGTCAAAACTGTCAGCCGCATATGCAAACTGCAGTAAAATAACAAAAGCATACATACTTTGCCGTAGGCGTACGCAGCACGAAGGGTACTTTTCACTTCATTTATAACCCATATAACTCTATATCCAAAACAGTTATAAATACATGGTGCCAACTGGCATCATGACTGTGTTTTTTTCTCAACACCAACCTTGCTTCGCCAAAATCCAATCAAGCTCAACAGTCCCTTAATGAGCCTTCATGAAACTGGCACTAATTGATTTTTTGGAAGCATAATAACTCATAAACAAAACATTCATTAGCCCTGCACTATATATCATTTCAGTATTACCATTGCATTGTGTGAAAACGCAACAGTCGCATCGCATTTACTGCTCACGTAAGTAAGGAAAAATGAGCTCTAAAACATCGTACTACAACTTTTTGCTGCCTGATATAAAATGAAATTGACATGTTTTTGATATTTCATGACAATTCAACAAGAAAGGTTTGTCTTATAACAGTATTTACTTCAAATAAAGGATATAGAGTTTGTTTACATGCAGGATCCCCATTTCACCATTAGAATGAGCAAGGGATCAAAGGAGAAACACTAAAATACAAGAATTGGTTGCAAAAAAGAAATTCAAAATAAGTTGTCGGGCTGCAAAATTAATGGAATGTTTATCATGATTACAACTTTTGGATCTCACAATTAAATAAACATGATTGGCTTTGATATTGAAGTTTAAATGCATTCTGCTTGCACATAGAAAACTATACCCATCACACCAAAGATCACTTGGGTTCAAATTTGGGTAAATCTGATATTAAAATGCCTTATTTCACTTTCTGACAGTAATTTTTGGTCACTCATGTGTCTGAGCTACTGCACTACAGTAACTGAGTGGAGACTAGAAGCTTCTCTGTGCACAGTTGATCAGCTAATGTCTATAGAAGCCTTCACGTGAGGTGTTTGGGGAACACTGGTATACTGCAGCGTCTATTAATGAGAAAGTATTCAGTCATTCTGGGTTTAATTTTACTTTTTCCACTTTATTTACAAGACACAGAGTTTGTTGATGTGCAAGTTGCCCATTTAAATCGGCTCCACAAAGCTCTGTATGATTAGTGCAAAGCCAGATCTGAATGTCATCCAAAGCAAAAAAATATTCATGCAGTGTTACAGCATATGAGAAAGGCTCCAAATGGCTTTTTTCAGCTTTTAAAATTATTATGTATTTCTATGCACTCCCATAAACAATTATCCCAATCAAAGTGATTCATTCATCTGTTGAAAGTTTTTTCCAATGTTGCGTTGCCCTAACATTCACATATTATTGCTTTATGTAGTTATTCTTGCAAAAAGAATATTAGCAAACAGCTGCTTATTTATGTATCTTACACTAAGAAGCAATAGGAATTATCTAGAGAAATGTTCCTGCTACCTGATAAGTGCAAGTCCAACATAGCATTGTCCTTTAACTCTGTTTTGGTCTCCACCAACACCTGAAGTAAATATTTAGCTCTTTAGCTCTTTAAATGCTTTGCTAAGTTCATTCACTAGTCAATAACTTTGATTGTATGCTGTTAATATGCTGGTCATGCAGTGCAAGTATCACATATCACAACCTTTTTGCCAACAGCTGCCTTCACTGGCTGGATACAACATCTGCGAAAGTGATGAGGCCAAACCAAACCATTATAGTTGCATCTTGTGAAATCAAAACAATAACATGGAAACATTTCATCGACCTGAGGGCACCTGCAGGGTAGATTAATGATTAATAATTAATAACGCAGGTTTGTGACTATAAATAACTTATTTTACATCCGATGTAAAAATAGTTTTCATTGGTAATCCAAATATATGGATTAATGCAGCTTTAAACTGTTTCCATTTAGAACTGCTCAGATTCATCTCTCAGGATTTCCAGTCTCACAACTATTCATCAAATGTTTACTCTAAATATTAGAAAGTTTCGGCCACTTGTCCTCAAAGTTCCTTGTCACAAACACAAACATATAAATTTTATGAAAGACAAGACTTGACAAGACAATGCTTCCCAAAGCCTTTTCCCAGAGTTTCCTCCCTTGTGTGCTGCAAACTAGTGTCTGGGCGGAGAGGTAGAGCTGTGTTATGAGAAGATAATGTGAGGAGATTGAGCAATCCAGCGAGCATGACACCGCCTCTGGCTGTACTTCTTGATTACCAGCCGTTCTCTGCTTCGGTAACCTCAGCGGGGCCCTTCACCATGGAAACTCCTCATCACTCGCTTCCCACCGCGGCTCATTATAGAGCCACCGCCGCAAGCGCTGGTCCAGGATCAGCTCACCTGAGCCTCGGCACTTCAAAACTCACACATTGCCTGTTATTAAAGCTGATCTGGGGTCAGACTACAGAGACAGTGGCAATTGAATATGAGCCTTTGGTGCCTGAAGGTCTGACTCTGGTTTCACTATAATCAAATAGGCTTCCTGGTGTGATGATGTTATTGGCTCACCTTTGCAGATGGATCATCTCAGATCATGTAACCATGAGCTAACATATGCTAATAAGGATGGTGCGACTTCTTTGTCAGACCTGTATCTGCAGATGCCACCGTGCCAGCAGTCAGCTGCATGTTTGACTCGTTGCACAGTTAAAGGTAACTAAGGCTTTGACTGGAAAATCCATATGGAATATGTGCAGATTGTTAATGAAATGACTCAATTACGCTGGAAAGTCTTGCGCAGTAAAACTCATCAGACGTTTTTTTTCGGTGCTTAATCAGTATCTAATATCTGAAATCAAATCAGCTCTGTGCCTCTGCTCTACCTTTTAGCATTCAGCCTGCAAAATAATTATACTGCAGCTAATGTTGAGGTTTTAGAGGCAGATTTTATGAGGTCCGCAATCCTGTGCAGAGTCGTAACTTCTGGAAACAAAGTTCAGTCTCAATAATTAGTGCAGTCTGCTCCAAACAAACTCTCAGGCATCTCAGATGGATTTTACTGCTTCTGTTTTTGTGGCCTTTTACTGTATGTTAATCTTAACAATCTCCAAAACAAACGCACAGTAGGTATGATTTATTTAAATTACCCTCAAGCCTCCAGCTTCTAAAATGGGTCCTGCAAATCCTCTTTTGTTACTGATAGATTAAGAAGAAAGCTGCATATAAAATCCTGCTTCTTAAAATACTGGTTTGCGGAGGAAACGGTGCAAAGCAAAGATCAGGATTTTAACATAAACATCATGTATGAACAGGCGTCATCGGCGTCTGGATTCACCTGAGAACTGGTAATTGCATGCGGCTCTTTGAGGAGGTGTGCTGGGATGGCGGTGCTAAGGGGTTTGTCAGGCAGGATTCTGAAACTGACGGGAAGAAAGGAAAAAGTTGGCTCCTGTGCCGCTCTGCAGTTAAGATGAGCCAGAATCGCCTGCAGGCACCAGCAGAGAGCAGGGCGAGGACTAAACATATCTGTATCCCAGACAACACCTCTTATCGTCTCCTGGGTGGACTGGAGCAGCCGAGTAGCACCTTCCTGCCTGAAACGCAACCTCCAAGATGCGACGCAAATCGCTTTAGGAGCTGTTTTGTGCCGGCAGCCATCACGCTCAACGTTTGTTTTTTTTTTCTTCCCGGACAAAGAGCTGCGGCTTTAGTCGGCTATGAGGCAGCAGAGGAAGAGGAAGTGTGCTCCATCTACGAGAAAAACCCCGCATTGGTTTCTACATATGATCCAGAGTAATCCATGCACTGGCTCTGACACACATCTGAATTGACACATTGTGAAAATGTAATCGAATCTAATCTATAGCAGTAATTCAAAAGTTTATATAATATGGTTCTGAATTTGAATGTTTAACTTTATTTGAAATCAAACCGCAGTGCATAATTTTTTTACATGGATTTGTTTTATTCAGCTCTCTAAGGTGCTGTGCTAAAGCTATTAGGGTGGAGGGGAGTTTAGAACTGTGTTAATAAGTGGAAATAAAAAGCAGAACTTTGGTAAAAGTTAAATTGAATCAATGCAAGTAGCAAATGACGAAAACTATGTTATGCAGCATGTCGAGGCTTTAGTTGTTTTTGTGAATTCATGCCATCCTCCTGGTGTAACAGTTAAACTTTTAAATCATGTCTCTTGTGGTAATGCTTCATCACGTGTTTCGACCAAATCACAGCTGCAATATCTGTTAGAAACGTTGCAATTAGAAGAAAAATGTAAATGTCACATTTAAGGTGACGGTACCAGTTCTCAGGATGCATTATTCTGTTGAGTATACCACAATTTCTGTGTTTGCTGATATCACTTCCATTGTTTGATTTAGTCGCTCCGTTCCGTTAAGACATAATATTTGCTGTGGAAAATTATTTCTTTTCACTCCAAGCATTCATAGTCTATCTTTGCATATCATAGATTTATGACAGTTATTTTCTCATCTTTATATTTGGCTTCTTTTTCCTTGTCTTGTACTATTGATATTAAATGGTTGTGTTGAGCTGATCTCTGGTGGAGGCTGCTGGTTGCCATTGTTAGACAGAATCCACCATCTGGAAACACCCACAACACTGTATCCCCAACCACTTCCACCTAAGTGATGATCTGAAGACTGACGGACTTGATATCTTGGCTGGGTGGAGGCTGGTGCTGGGTGTCTGTCTTGTGATACCTGGTCCAGGTCAGCCACCCTGAATCTCAGCCTTCACCATGGCCATGCTCAGGATGCTGCTTTTAATGTTAAATAATTCGTATAGGTTTATTTTTATTTATGTGTGTAAATACAGTTATTTGTCTGTGTTTTTCATTGTTGTGCTAACATTATTATTATTATTGATCGTACACCTTGATGTAGGCTAAAATGCACAATTCAAAGCAATGTGGATAATTTTTAAATTAAAAATAGGCAATTAAAAGATTAAACTAGAAAAGCACTCAGAGAGCGCAGACCTCCACCAAGCAGCTCATGTCCATCCATTAGAGCTGGTCCGAATAGCAATTTCTGTGCTCCGGATATGCGGGTCCAATTAATGACGAATATCCCAATATTCGGCTCATGTGGGGTGGGGTGGGGTATGTGTGTGTGTGTGTGTGCGTGTGTGTGTGCCCTAAAAGCTAAAAATTGAGCTGATTAATGATGAATATCCGAATATTCAGCTCGTGGGAGGGGTGGGGGGT
>OMNN01013363.1:2511-32031 GCA_900302755.1 Chromis chromis
ATAAGGCATTTTGACAAGGATGTTAAATTTTTACAAATGTGTTTATTTTGTTACCTGTTTGTATTTATATTATACTATTTGCTATGTTATACACAATATGTGCAATATTTAAAATATTTTTCCTTTTCCGTGTTTTCTGATTTATTAAAAAAAAGTTCACCTAATGCTAATGCAAACAGCTAATGCTAATGGCTAATGCTAATGGGCAATGCCTTATGCTAACAAAAGATAAGATGAGATAAGATCTTTATTAATCCTGAAGGAAATTCTTGTGCCAGATATTTCTCAGAAAAAAAAAATCATATAACATAAGAAATGCAGTGCCAAAAAGTAGAAAAATGCCAATGAAACAAATGGAACTGCCCAACCAAACAGTCAACTTAACATGCCAAAACTGCAAATAAAGGATTGAAAAAGGAAAAGCTGTTTGGTCATTGAATGGAATCCAATTAAAACTGCATAGGACATAAGACATAACTTGACAATATCATCCAGCTGTGCTCTTGTGCAGAAATTATATTAGCAAGAATGTACGATTTAACCAGAATCCACTGTACAAAAACAACAACAGTAACTTGCTTGTTTTATTAGTAATTTTCCTTTTCTATCTCTCTTCTACTCTATTTCTGTCTTCCTTCACTTTCTCTCTCGGTCAGCCAGATGTGATTCCTCTTAATCCTTCCCTACAGTCACAAACAGCCTCGGAATAAAGAATCAGTTGGGATTTTTTTTGTCAATATGTTGTGTTTTCTGACATTACTGAGTCAGGGAGGTTGTGCAGGATTACACTGTGATAACAATGAGAACAATAAACACTGCTGTGTTACTGTCGACTCTGCTGAAAGGCCACATTGACCAGAGTAAATCATTTAGCAGCATCTACTACACTTTCTTCAGAACCCGGTAGCGCTTCCACATATCAGTACCTCTTGTCATCCTTGTGAAGTTGCCAGGCAACCAGGACAGAAACCAGGAAGTCAACGCTCCCGGCTGAGAAATAGTTCGGCACATAACCTCCTATTAAACTGCACCTTGTCGGTTTTGTGAGCTCCTCCACTGCGGTGAAACAGACTGCCGGCACTTGCAGCTGAGGGATAAAGTGTGTCCAATTAGCCTCCTGGCATTTTTGAGATTCTTCTGATCGGCCGGACGTGCAGCTTTGCTACCTGTCAGCCAGGCCGACTGGAGTGAAGGCTTTGGAGACTAAAGATAGACTCGTGAGGAAAACGCTGCCCAGTCTGTCTGCGCCCTGACACTTCCCCTTAAACACGGAAAGAGGAAATCCCGGCTAAGGGTTTGATTTTAGTAACGTGTGACAGTGCTGGTCCCTCCACGCCGCCTCCGCTGTCATCTTTTATTCATCCGCCACTCCGCGAATTTATATTTCATATCCATGGGGGTATGCAAGTGAGTGTGTGCGAGTGCCGAGACACTCGAAGGTGTATAAATATATATACATATACCTGTATGTGTGTGGTGTATAAAATGTGTATGTTGAAGCTGAAGAAGAGATTTGTGCATCCGGTGTGCATCTCAGTTGTCACAAACATCCCACAGCCGCAGTGTAATGCAGTCGAATATACTCTTCATGTGATGCATTCAGGGCCAGCAGGCTCTCTACAGTCTCTCTAACTTGGATGCAGTTGCTCCAGTCACATTTTTATGCTTTTTATGACAAGTTTATGTGAGCTTAAAAGATTTTAAATCATTCTAGTGGATTAATTTCATGATTCAAAACTTGTTAGATGAAAAGCAGGAAAGGTGTCGTACAGCGTCATGGCACTTAAAATGCAGGACCGTGACAAATGGCCCTAATCGCTGCAAACTGGACGGTTTAATTTAGTGACCAATCAGAGGAATTGATGGAGAACCAATTAGCCACAAACTAGCTCAACTGTCTGCTGCATGAGCCCGAGAGAGGAGGATGTGTGTTAAATGAGGTTAAAAGCTACTTTTGGAAAGCAGAGCACTTGGATAAATGATTACAACTTCATGATTGCCGGGTAATTTTTTAATAGATAATGTGTGTGTATGTGTGTGTGAGTACATCCTGAATCACACCATGTCCAATTAGGTTCATGATGGGTGTGCAGCAGCTTCTATTTTAAACCAGTTTGACAGAAACGCAAGGAGGGCGTTTGATTAACCTTCATTCAACCAGAAGCTCTAATGGGTAGAGTCATGTTTTCACACAAAACTATGCAATCTGAAGCCACCTTGCAACATCTTTCCTTGCTGTCTTTTTCTTTAATTTTATTTTTGACTTTTCGGGAATGAAGAAGCAGCACATACCATTGTGGTGTCCTTAGCTGCACTCTCAGATTTGCTGAAATTGACACATCAATCTTGAAAATGTGCCACTGGTCCCAGCTGGAAATGATGGATAACCCAGAAAGAGATCTGTGGGATCTGTTGGTGGGTGTAATGAATGTTTCAGAAGGCGTATTTCTGAACCCGCTGTACACAGAATATACTATGTGTGAGAGAACATGTTTCAAGGGTATGGAATCCTCTTCAGGATAAAGCCATTTATCATCACCTCTTTCTTCCGTCTCTGTCGTTCACTCTGGTTTTCTCGCCTTTGATGCAGCTTTCATCTGGAAAATATAGATTTTAATCCAGGTTTTTCCCTTCCAGTGAATATTGCATGTGGTGTCTGAACTCAATTTCAGATACAGTCAGATGTAGAAAGTGGCAGGAAGACTGAGCGTTGACCCCGTTGACAGTAATAAGACACCAGGGGGAAATTAGTGTGCAAAACAGCTGCATTACTGTTTATTAGAGTGATTTGTATTGCTTTGATCAGTTGAACTGTCCGCATATGCACTGATAAAAGCTGTTGGAGGAGCATTTTTGATTGAATTATTAAACATTTCTTATATAGAATAACCTCAAGTATGTGCATTGAGGATACCAATAGCAAAAGGGGTTAACTTATTATCATTCTGCCTTATTATTTGAGCCGATATTCAGCATTTTCTCTATTATTGGTATTGCAGTTTTTCAAACCGCTATGGATGGATGGATAAATGTATGGACGGATAGATAGATTATTCATCCCCTTGTGGAAATTTAAGGCATCCAGTAGCTCACATTTCGGAAAAATAAGGAAAATAAGGTGTAAATCATGCTGGTAGAAGAACCAAGTTAATACACTTCACAAGTAACAGCCTATCAACACTGAATCATAAATGCTGTAAAGTTCTCATTCAATTAAACATGTGTAAAACGGTTATTCAAAATTTTGACACCAAGACTTTCTTTTTTGTTTCTGCAAATGAATATCACTTCTAAATGTTGGTTGTCAATCCAAAAGGTGTGGGAAAAAACATAATCATGAGTCGACCTCTAATCAGCAACATCACAAGTTTTAAGTTAAATTAAAAACGAGTTGAACAAACTCCAAATTTTCTCTCTAAATATCTTTTATTCGCCAAACAAAAGAATGTGAGACAGAAGGGCTGTGACTTTTGCGATTTGACAGCTGATGTTTCTGGTATTCAGCAGCTAATATCGGAATTAATTGTGATCTCAACTGAGCTGATGGCTTCAGTGCGATCCCCCTGTGGCAGTATTTAACATGGTCTCTTCCACTGATGTATGTCTCAGTTTATAGCCTCTTTGGATTCCTTCTTTTCTCTGCCACAACTTAATCACTATTGATCTCCACATGCTGCATGTCCGCTGCCTCCTTCCTGCCTTCTTTAACTCTTTCTCCCATATCTTGGATATCTCCCTGTTGTCTTGTTGTCTTTTCCCCTTTTAATTTCCTGTATCCCACTTATTGCTATCTCCACTGGCCTTCCAATAATTTGTCTGCTATCTTCTCCTTTATCCATCTATTTTCCCATCCTTACATCGATCTCGCTTTTTTTTTTCCTGCTCAGGATCTCTTTCTTCTCCTTCTCTTTGCACCTCACCTGGATTCAGTCCACTCCTGTTTCTCTTTGTCTTGCTGTCTTGTGTCATTTCGTAATTCGCTCACCTTTGTCCTTCAGTCTTTACCTCTTGTTTCCTTTATTTGATCTGTTCGTAATCTCTTGTTCTCTGTCATTCTCTGGCTTTGTTCCTTTTGTTCTGCCTTCTGTTCTCTTGTATAGCCTGTCATAGTGCATTTCTGTTATTTTATTTGTTTGTTTCTTTCTGCCATTACTCATTGATTCATTCTATCCATTCAGCCTTCTCTTTTGTCCAATTCTTTGCTTTAATTCTATCATCCTCCCTTCTTCTCTTGCTTCCCTCTCATCGCTTAAAGTCCCACTACCTTACTCCTCTTTTCCCCTTCTTTCAGTCTCTTAAACAACTCTATTGTGCATCCCTTTATCTTATCTTTCCTCCCATCCTTCCCTCTTGTCCTTAGTGCAGTGAGTAACTCCAAAGCTTCAATTAAATATCAATTATGTTCTTTCTGCTTTCGCTATTCTCCCTCTTTTCACCTCATCACCTCCTGTATTTTTCTCTCTTTTCTATTGCACCATCATCCCATCTTTCCCTCTTGAATATCTTACCTTTAAATCAAAAGACTGGATGCACAAGGATTGGGAACAACTGTCAGGCGATGTCTCTGTGTCTCGCTCACCGAGAAGCTGAGGAATTTAAGTAGCATTTTATTGATTGTCCCTTGGAGGCAGTGCTGGTATGTGGGAAGGGAGAGTGTGTGTGTCTCTTTGAACACTTGTACAATCAAACGCTGCTGCTGCAGGATTATGCACATGCCCTGTTTGTGATCCATGTCCACAGTGTGTGTTTTCATGTGTACCTGTGTGTGTGTACTTGCAGTTGGATGAATTATGTAGGCAGTGTGGTGTTTCTTCTGTCTGTTTCACTTGCATTTGTCCATCAAAGGCTGCCATATATATACTTTAAGACGAATGAAGTACTAACAATAGTTATACAATATTTTCAAATATTGGCCAAATGAAGCTATTTTTTGGAACATTGTATTTCCAGTATAGAAGAAAAAAAAATGATTTAAACTTCAGGGGCAGTAATGATGCTTTTATGTTGTGTTACATGTTATTAATAGGGATGGATACTGTATGTAACATGCTCCAGGATATATGTTGTATATGTATATGTTAGTAGCCTGCAGGCCTCACACAAAGTTAACTAATGTATACAGGAATGACTTAATGATTAAAAGTGACCGCTAGGGATCAGATTGTTTAGATACAGTTGCATTCATAAATTAGATTTGAAATGGTCAAAACATAATCTAAAGTCTTGTTTACAAATTTTGTTGCACAACCTTCAGGTCAGGGTGCATTTAGAGATTTTGGGGGCTGCAGAGAAAGTCTTTCTTGCTTTATTGCCACCATTTCTCTGAGTGTTCTTGTTGGCAGTGATAGAAGTGCTCAGAACCTTTTCCTGAAGTAAAACTATTAATACCGCACACTAAAAATACTGTCAAAGAAAAACTGCTTCCAGTTTTTCAATTGAAAATGAAGAACGAAAGAGAGGAAAGTTAACAATGAGAGAAAATAAAGCATTTGTGTTGTATTTTGTCTTGAGAAATGACAAAAAGAATGGATAAGGGTACTGTTAAGGTACCATCAAGGTAGCATCAATAAGAGTAGTACTGTTTAACTCTTAATGATACCCATTCTTAATTATCTCTCTTGTTTAAATATCAGATTTCTCATAATAGACAGTAGACCCAAGAAAAAGCAGCCTTTTTCACAGTGCATCATTGAATCAGAAATAAAACCCAAACTTGCTTGGATGTGAGTCACCAGTGACAATATGTGTTCCTGTTCCTACAAGCAGTTACACAGAACTGTAGTAAAGAAATAGTTTATCCGCTCTGAGAAAACATCCACACAATCCTCCTTCAATTTGCACTAGATAAACATGTCCAATTTATCAATAAGTACAGCTCATTATCACTTTTTCTGTGCACATATCAGTGTAGCAAAGGCTGTGCGCTCCTCACAAGAAATTTCAATGCACAAATCAAATCTTATTTTTCTGTCATCCGTAAGTTGGTTCAGTCTTTCTCCTCCCTATGGCGCTCGCTCCTTTCATCTCCGTGTCGTCCCTTCTATATTTTTCTCCATGCCATGAGTAGGCGGACACCGTCGGAGGTGAGAAGTGAGGGAGTGCGAGTGTGTGCCGGTAACTATGGCAACCCTGTCCTAATTGGCCAATGGCCTGGCAGGATGATTGGCAGCTGTTGTCAGTGAGGGCTGTTCATGCAGACAGGCGGCCGGGTCGGACGGCCCCAGATGGGTCCTTCAGATACGATGAGAAGAGGAACAAGAAGGAGGATTTATTCTCTCTATTTCCAGTTTGGGCTTTGAAATCAATTTCTTTAGAAACTGGAGCGCCTGTCGGAGCGGCTGAGCGGCTTGGCTGCTCGGTGTGTTTGTCTCGAGTGTGTGTTTGTTGTTATTTGCCGTACATGTCTGTTAGGAGGAGAACCATCCTGCCATGAAACACAGCAGAACCAGTTCTTTCAGCAAATGCATCCTAAAACAACATTTTTACATTCAAGTGACCTCTAGTAGCTTTTGAAGTCTTATGAGTTGGAAACAAAGAAGCAAAAAAGTGCTACATTTTTAGAGTTGCAAAATCTGCATAGAAGAGGCTGGGGTGGATGAGTGGGACAACAAAACCTCAGATTTTTACACTATTGGCCCCCTTTTTAACCACGAACCAAGTTTTTCTCAACCTTTCCAAAGTTGCAGTTGCAGCAACCAAAATTATGATCTCTGCTGAAACCTAAACAACCCTTGGATTGTCACAGTTTTGGAAGAAACCAACAAATGATTTTATCTTGTTGATAGCAGCACCAGATCAGAAAACATGTAATTGTAGAAAACATCGACCCATTTTGTTGTTGAATTTGAAAGACGTTGGTGTTTGCTTGAGTCATTCTTGTCATGTGTATTGACGTGCAGTATGTAATCACAATTATTGTTTGTGTTTATGTACTTGTGTTCATTTATATTCATGAGTGTCTTGAGTTTTTATTCCAACAACAGCTTTTTCTTGTTGATCAGAGCGATGATGGATGACTGCTCTGCCTCTGACTGAGCTGACATCCTTCTCCCTCATTTTTCACCTTCACTCATTCTCTTGATCATTATCTCTTTCATTCAGGATCAAATCAGTGCAGTTCAGAGCTCTTTTGCTCCTTGGGGCATTATTTTATCTATTTTCTGGAAGAATCATTATATAGAAGCAAGAGTTGGGTTTCTCTGTATTATATCAGACAGTATTTGTTCCCGATTTGTCACTGCGACATTGAGGGGCACTGTTTGCAAAATTATGCATTGTGCAAAAGTTTGTTTTAGAGTCTCGGCTTCAAGTGTGAGACTTTAACATATAAATGAACATGCAGAGGCCCTTGTTGATTGAGGAAGGTAATTTCTCAGTAATTCTTAATACACCAGAGTTAAAATTTTGGTTTCTGGAGCTGAAGAGGTGAGAAACTATAGCGGCAGAGATGGAGTAGGCTACAGAAACTAGGAGTATGGCGGAACTTATGATGGAAAAACCAAGAAAGGGTCCAAGAAAAGATACTCCAAATAAAAAAGAATGTGTTCAGAAGAGGGTTGAAATCAAAAAACAAAAGCGATAGACGGTGAGGCATATGTGTAGGATTGGCACAGCCAGAATTTGGAGACAAAAGTTCCATACTGCTGATTCAACACCATTATTGTTGTTGTGACAGTTGCATTGTGTGTTTAAGCTGCAACGGCACTTGAACTAAGCCTGAGTCACTCACAAGAAGTGTCAAAAGTGACCTTTGCAGTTGTGAAGCACAGAGAAGTTTGCTTTACAGAGTCTTACATGGGTTGTTGAACGTGTGGAAACGTTAAAACGAGACCGGTGCTCTTTTCATAGGCGATCTGCTGACTAATACAGGGCACACACACATACACACATACACACACACACGCACACACACACACAAACACAAACGGAAATGTGATTTTTCCAGCCAAGGAAAGGCAGACGGAGCCGATAAAAAGATGTTTTCCTCTTCCTCACTCTCCTTTCTCCTTCTCTTCCTCTGACTCAGTTTTTTTGCTTTCCCACTTCACACACACTCTTTTCTCTCCCACACACCCGGTGCATGTCTCACTCTCTTTCTGTCAGTTTCTCATTGTTTAGAGAAGCAGGGTAAACTAGCTGCATATTTTCCATGACTTCAGGCTCTCACCGCCGAACAACCTGCCGCACTAGACTACACACATAACACACATACTTACAAGTGGATGTGCACATACCCAAACACAGAGTTGCGGTAAATGGAGCAAATTGTTGTAGTGAAATCACAGATCGGTTGTGATGCGTACAGTATACACACACACTGTGAGCACGAGTGGAGCATATCGTTCCTGTAATGCAATATTTACTTGGTTCATAGCTTTTGGGAGAAATTACGTGTGTAGTTTCAAAGATTTTGGATGATGTTGTGGGGAGATAACAAAATGTGAACTGACAGTTTTCGCATATCAGCAGCCATAAAATGCAGAGGAACTTCAATACCCATAACTTCTGGTGTGTGATTAGTGGTTAGTAGAGAATCCTTTTTTCCAATTGTGTCATTTCCTTCCTTAAGTTTTATGAGCTATCCTCAGGGTTTTTCTGGCCAAGAAAAGGCCTTTAGAAGGCGACTACACTTAATAGAATAATCGATCCAAGTACAGCAAAGGCATTGAATCTGTGTTAAATTATCTGATAGAAATCTACGCATTTCCCTGTTATTTCCGACCGTTTCATACAACAAATGGGTCTAGGTGGACAATTAAATGAAACCCCAGTTAACAAAACTGACTAAAAGAAACTACTTTTTTATAATTCTCAATTCTTATCATTTCGCCGCAGGTGATTTTCCTTTGGCTGTGGCTAAAATCGCTTTAGGGGAGTGCTTTAAAGCTCTTTTTGTGAGTGTCAGAATTGAAATGGAAAAATGTATTATATAACTGCGCATTGTAAAGTGTATTTAAACTGTAGTTGAAATAAAGCACTGCTTCGAATTAATGTTGCTTATCTGTCTGGTTGGGTGATGGCAGTTTAATTTTGTGGATTCTATCAACTTGAAATTAAATTTTGTCCCTTTAAACTAGCATTTGAATTTTGGCAAAAATTAGGTTCTCTGCTACTTTAGCACTGTGCGTCTGACATCCATGTTTGAGTAGGATTACTAAGTAAAGATAGAGAAAAAACAGTAAGCTTAATGGCAAAATAATGTTTTATATTTCACGTTTGGACGAAGCAAATATCAAAGTTGGAAACTTCAAGTTGAATTTTCTTAAAATTAAGTTGCAGCAATGCTCATTTGGGAGGAATCAAATAATTTAAGTACATCTAATTTAAACTAGTGACAATAATATTGCTTCTAGTGAATCTTGCAATTCATTTAAGTTGGTTTGACAATTCTGTTTATTGTGTTTTGCTCTTGTCCTATATCAATTGTGTAATGCTCAGTTTTATAATCTTTGTTCTTCTTTGCCTGGTCTCCCTCAAAAACTGATTTTAGTCCCAAGGGACTTCCTGGTTAAACAAATGTTCAATGAATATAAAGTAAATTCAGTGTAGATACGAAATAGGTTTTTCAATAGGTGCCTATTATTTGAATTACTTTGCAAGCATTTATTCACAGTGAAGTGTTCTGATATAAGAAAGCACTGGGCAAGGTTGAGGAGAAGCAGAGTGCTCATTCATCTGCAGAGGACATTATTTTTCTTTAGAACACTTCAGGGTGCATTATGGCTCTTATTCCATAGCCATTTACAGATGAAAAGGGTAAGATTTGATAGATTAGTTCAATCAGAGTTAGCTGTTAACGTAGTCTAAAGCAGAAGAAATGTTGCTATGGTAACCTGCAGAGAACTATAAAATACCCAACTTGGCAAACTCCATGTTCACTGTATAAAATTATGTTTTAATTAACAAAAGGTGGTAGTAAAATAAACTTTCACTCACAAAAAATGAATACATGTTGTTCTGTCATTTTATATACCAGGATATAAAATATAAATGTAAAAACACTGTTAATAACAACAGTGACAAATGCAGCTAATGCAGGCATAAACAGCGAACATGTGAGACACATTCCAGTCCATCCCTGCAGTGTTTTGTTGCGCTGTTTAAGAAGCTTGTATCTGGCTGTTTCTCTGCGCTGCTTTGATGTGGAACTGGTGCAACACTACATCAGGGAGCATTAATATTATATCACCATACACACTCACACAAATTAATGCATGCCTACAAGCAGATGTAGTTGCATACACGCACACTCTGCATGCTGAGACTGCTGCATCACTTCACTGCAGCACAGTCTCTGTTGCGCATGTCTTCTTTCTCTCTCTGTCCATACAGTTTACTTTAAAATTAGGATAATTGTTACAGTCAGACACTAATGAAGTGAAAGCAGTTCTTCTTGTAATGATTCATGGCCAGTGTGTGTGTTGTCATATTTTTTGTACAGTAGCTTTGTGTGTTTGTAATTTACAGCCTGCAGGCTTAGAGTTGCAGCTTTCTCTTCTATATCAGCCACAAACTTGAGCTTTTTGTGCCTGTGTGCTCTCATATTATGTTACCTATTTGTTTCTAGTGAAAACCATACTGGATGCACTCACACACATACATACCTCCAGTGTAAATCGATGCCTCACTTTCTCCAGTTTTCTTTCTGTCGTCATTTAGCTCCTTGTCTTTCACCCTCTCTCTTTTGTCTTTTTTTTAACCTGTTCTTCTCTTTGTTTCCACTCCATCTGTATGAATAATAGAAGAGGCTGGTTTGAGGTAATTAAAGCTACTGTGTTAGGATGGATAGATGGATAGACAGAAGGATAGTCCTTGTTTTACTCATTGAGTTAAATAAGTTCAATGATTTGTTTTCCACTGCTGTCCCCATTATAAATTGAATTAAAGGAGGAAGAAGAGAATGGCAGGAAGAGATGCAGTGTGTGCGCTACAGTTCTTAATAAGTGCATGACATTTATAATAGATGTGTAAGAAAACTACGTAAATTATTAAGTGGATCAAGTGATTTACAGAATATTTGTGTCAGGGTAAGATGTTTCAATGTTTAAAACTTAAGTTACATTTTTTAAACTTTGTGTGAACACATATGGTTCCATTGCAGGCGATGGAGGTCCCCTGTTTGATAGGTAGACATCAGTCAGTGTTGCCGGTCCCCTCTTGTTTTTTTTTTTCTTCTTCTTTTATTTAAAAAAATGCACATTTGCAGTTGTATTAAGAAAAAACACTTGTATTTAGTTGTTATTTACTCAAAATAACCACAAACACTGGGCCCCTGTTTGTTGGTGTAGTTTGATGGGCCTCTCTTGGTAACCTAGACATGTGTGTGTGTGTGGGGTGGGTGGGGGTTGTTTGAAGGAGGAGTAATGTATAAATGGGGAATCCCTCTCTTAATCAAATAAAAATAAACCACATGCGAAACTTAACCCATCTTCCTCTCCCTCTTTGTGTGTGTGTGTGTGTGTGTGTGTGTGTGTGTGTGTGTGTGTGTAGTAGTAGTAACATGTTAAGTGCTTCCATATGAGACACACACACACATGCACACACACAGGGGAGTTAAAAAGTTTCCATGTTTAGCTTTAACATGACAGATGTTGACTGTTACTGTAGCACTGTAGCCTACTGTGTTCCTGCACACAGACATACACACATGCACATACTATTTTTAACCTTTTTTTTTTTTTTACGACTTTGTGAACAAAAAGTGTAAAAGGACACACACACACGGTCATTTATAGACGGAAAACGTTTAAGGACACATTTACACACATGCACACACATGTATAAACACAGGGGTTTTCTCTGGTGGTAAATTTTCCAGTGGTACTGTTCTTAATCTGCTTTCTACCCGGCAAGTCATAGAAGAGGGTGTGTGTTGGTGATTTGAATGTTTAAATGTTTAAAATTCAGTTGACAGATTGCTTCCTTTGGTTTATGAAATCTTTTTTAAAAAAACAAAAAAAAACAGCAAGTTTGTTAAACTCAACAACTGCACGCTGTCAAGCTGGAAACAAATTAGTTTTTTCAGTTGCTGGAAATGAGAGTTTTTTTTTTGCCTGGAAGCATAAAAACTGAAGTGAACTGATTGGATTTGTTGCATACTGAGAAGATGTGTGGACCTTTTTGCAAATGTGCGCAGCTTTTTTTGGTTCTTGTAACTAATCTAAAGAAGTTTTCCTGTTAATAGAAACAACATAAGGGGACTTTATACCTTTAATTCCTCCTCCTCCTGTAGGGATGTTGGAATTATTACCAATTAGCAACTATAATTATAGCACTGGAGCCTGTGTCTCATACAGTAAACATGAGAACAGGCATTAAAATTGCGCCCCAAGTCCTGATTTTTCAGTGTCACGTAAACACAAAGGCTTGTGTCAGATTCTGAAGAAGACATCAAACAGTTTGTGTGCTATAGTAAGCCTGTTGAAGCTCTGCAGCAGCTGCATGCCGAGGAAAGCTTTACTGATGCTGCCTCAGAAGCTGCTCTCCACGGAAAACCTGTGCTGGATCAGCTACGACAGATTGGGGTTAACATTTTCCTTTAGGATGCTCGGAACAAAAAAGCACTGAAACACAGCTAAAAAGAAACTGACGCGACCAGAGTTTTATTTGGAATCCGGCACAAACACAGGAGTGCACAAATATTGAAAAGCACAACCCCCTGTTAGCATAATCAGTGATAATAAGCAAATATTGTGGCGGAATATTTATACCTGATATGAGGAAACAATACACACACCAAGGAACCTTAGATTGGAGAGCCAAATCATCTGCAGTGCCACAACAGCCGGAGGTATTGTTTTGTAATTTTGTTATTGTATCTTTGTTACATCACACTGTGTGCCATGTGAATTACAAAACATTGTGGGTGAGTTAAAATGCAGATTATAGCCAGCAGCACCTACAGGGAGCATCAGCCAACAGGTCTCAGTAGTATGAAGCTCTAATAACCACTCTGCTGCTGTCCAATTTCAGGAAAAATAGCTGTATTGCAGATTTATTTGCATCAGTTTGTCATTTAATGCTTTTGCAGCAGTAGAATTGTACCATGCAATGCTAGAAATGTGAGCTAAAATTGGCTCAGGCTGCTTTCATTAAGCCCAAACAACAATTTTTTCTCAAATTGTACAACTAAAAGTCACAAGGTTCATATTGTAATCCATCTGATACCAGGAAATAATGCAGACCACTCAAATGTAGAGCTATGAACAATCATAGCTCCACATGTGATCCACAATCTTCTATCATGTTGCACCCCTTTGCTTTTTTCTTCCTCTAACCACTTGTTTTGTCGCAGTTAATTTTCTGTCTGGGCCTACATCTGTCCTTCTCTTACTAAATTATCCCCCTCTCCTCTTTCCTTCCAGCTCACCCTTTTCTCATTTTCCCTGTCAGATTGGATCACAGACTTTGCTTTGCCTTGACCATCTGTCCCCAAAAAACCAGGCCCCTTAAGACTCCTTTAATCAGCATGTCCTTGCACCCACAACCAAAAAATACAAAAAATAAACCTCATAAGATTTGGGAGATTTTTCAGTACTCAGTTTTTTCACGTCCTGAGAAATGCCTCAATGTCCTAAAGGACATTACATGAACACAAATCAGTGCGCTGAGATGGTAAATACAGAAATCGTAACGTGAAAGTCTCCAAAATAAGGTTTCTGTTTTCACTGGTGGGAAGAAAAATGAGGAAGGACAGGAAAAGGAATAAGAGAAGGAGAGGAGAAGGAAAATGAAGATCAAGTGAGATAGGAAGAGTGAAAAACTGTCTTTTCGCAGAGACAGGTTTCACATTTCATCTTCTTCTCTTCTCCCCTGGCTTGGGTTCAAATATAATGTTTAGAAAAGGAAATTAAATGGATTTTCTGTTTTTTTTTTTTTTTCTTTCCTGTGCTTTTGGCAACAAATGCAATGAAGTAACTTCTTTATATGTTTTGTTGTAAGGGCACAACTTGAAGATATATTTTCCTTAATAGCACACCAATACCATTACATTGTCTGTGTAGCAAATGCCATATATCTTTTTTTGGAGAGGGCTAAATAGCATTATTGGGGTTCAGCCACACCAATGTACTGGAAGGCATGCTTCTTCATTACCATGAGAAAGGTCGCTGTGGTTTATGTTGAATCGATGCTACTTTTACCATCCTGTGCCTGTAAATATGCTTGAGCGCACAAAATGTATGTGAATCTGGGGATGAAAGAAGTCTCAAACAAATTTACTGCAGTTTGAGTAATGTTTGAAGGACTTTACTTACTTTACTTTTAATTAAGGAAGATATATGTGATTTAATTTGAACATTATGTATCTTCAGTATGAGGAAATGGCCTCTGGGGCTTAGACGAGGTGAAGAAGTCAAAGAGTCGCCACCAACCCGACCAGTTAGTGACCAGACAGTCAGCCAAGCAGCCAGTCAGAGAATCAATAAACTACCAAGTGATTGAGTTTATTCCTCCATCACAGTAATGGACTGTTTTCATCTGACCTCTCTGTTTGGATATCTCCCTCTGTCCACTCCACTTCTCTTTGTCTTTCACAGTCTGTCGTCTCTCTCTCGCGTACATCAGTGTGTTTGTGCAGGACCAAACTGGCTGGGTTGTGTTCATGGACATTGGCAAGCTGTATTAAAATTCTCAAAAAGAAATCAGCCCCTACTGGAACAGACATCAGATTGAATTTCTTCATTCTGACTGATGAGAACTTACAGTCCGACATCAATCAAAGTCCCTCAGCAGAGACATGTCAGCCCACAAGCTCCCATTTAATCAGACGTTGTTTGCTGCTGATTCACCCTTTGAATTATACATGAAGGTCCAGGAGGTAATCATATTGAGAGCTGTAATGCCAGATGACATTCATATAAACGCTCTTATTGGCTTAATTTCTAGCCAAGCAATTTATAGTGAAATTAAACTACATCATTCATCCAGTGGTGCCCAGGATCTCCTCCAGGGCTGCTGAGGGGCCCGGGCTCCTGCAGTAGTTCATTACGATCATGGCAGGCAAAAAATTAAAGCAATTTAGTTTGAATGTAGGGTCAGATTTGTTCTCTTGCCTCTCAAAATATTCTGGCTTCAATGAGTGATTATGAATCTGTATTAATGAGCTTTTGGGCAGATCAATGTCATAATAGGAGATTGGAACGATGGTTAAAAGTGGACAAACTTTCAGCTGGATTTTGACACAGATAACCCGAGACAAATCTGAAACAAATGAGCAGATTAGGACTTCAATGACCTCACATCCTGAGTGTCTTTTCTCTCATTAAGGGCTCATTTTGAGCACAGATGAGGGATTCAAATCAACTTTATTGTCTTCATTGCAACCCTATTATGTCTCTATACAGCTAATCTGCAGTTTAACGTCATTTCTCTCAGTAAGATATGCAGTAGGAAGAGTTTCTGCTTTCAAAGAGCCACAAACTCCATGTTTGACTTGGAGGGGAGGTGGTGGCATAAATCTAACCAAAGACTTTCACCCATGAGATTGTGTTTTACGCCTCATATGGGACCATTATTCTTCAACTTAAGATTTGTTATAACTTGCAGTTTATTTTCATTTTCACTCTATGTTTCGTTTAAGCACCAAAACTACATGGTTAAGTTTAGGAAACCCTCATGGTTTGGGTTAAAATACTGTATGTCCCCTTCACAACATGTTTAAAGCTTCACCTCCAGCAACATTTGGAAAATAATACAATAATTGGCAAATATACACCGATCAGGTATAACATTATGACCACCTGCCTAATATTATGTTGGTCCACCTTATGTGGTCAAAAATGCTCTGAACCATTGGGCACGGACAAGAGGACGTCTCAGGTCTCAGGGTGTCCTATGGGGTCTGGCACCAGGACGTTGGCAGTGGATCCTTTGGGTACTCTGGGTTGTGCAGAGGGGCCTCTGTCAATCAAACTTGTTCAAGCCCTGTGTCCATTATATGAGTATACTGGGAGAGAAGTGTGGAATATTCTGTTCTGAATGCAGCACTGTACTGTTTTTGCTTAAACTTTGGAACCAATTATTTTAAAATTTATCTTCAAATTGTTCCCTTATTACTTAATAAGTTCTTTTTTGTTATTATTTTGGAGATTGGCTTCCTATTTTTCGAGAACATGGTTTTTTGCCATTGTAAAATTTTGCCCTCATGATGTTACCTACATTTCTCCTTACAACACAAACTGTTAACCAAACACTGCTACTGCTTACTTCTTGGCTGTCATGTCTTTCGCCGCCAATGGGAAAGCATTACAACTTGTTGGTGCTTTTCAGGAGCAAACATCCAATCTCACAGCCTAGCATTCTGTCACGTGAACCACTAATGTCGGATGAGGGCTAAAGGTTACGCCACATAGAAATGAGAAAGCACAATATGCAGCAACGGTGTTTTGTATTCTTGATCAGCCTGCTTCGAAAGTTCTTTGATTGGCTAAAGTCTCCTGTGATGGGCCACATTTTCTACAGCCTGAAAATGGAAACAAGAGGAGGTGCAGAAGTCTAGTTTCCTCTCAGACCACTTAATTACAATATCCTGAAAGGTCAGTTTGGAGTTTCTGCCAAAAGGTGCCGGAAATAGTGCCTATCTCAGCTTTAAGGATGTAGTATAAATTACATATTATGACAGAATGGGGAAAAATATTTCAGCAACATGGGATCCTTGCCATTTTGGAGCTCTATACTGTTGCATTAATTTACAACCATGTGCACTGGAGATGCCAGGTTACACAAGTCTTTTATAACTGTGGAAAAATGCATAAAACTAGAGGATTTTGGGGCGATAGTGCCAAAAACAAGTTGACAAAATCTTGTGTACTTACATTTGTATTCTGGTAAACATGCAACCTGCTCTTTACAGCATACCAGCATATTTGCATTGCATCTGTTCCAGAGATGCACGGTACAACATAAGCTGACTCAGTGCTGCTTTCTCCTCAAATCTCCTATAGATACTGTATACTGTAGCTCGATCAATATAAATAAATGATGAGCCATGTAGAGCGGTATTACATGTTGTTTTTTTAATTGTGTGCACTTATGATGCCAATAACCTGGAGTGCTCCCTTTCATCATAGCATAAATTGATTATGGTTATTGGGGGAAGATAATGATTTTCAATAGAGATCCGAGAATTTCCACGTTCAGCACTTTATTTCTCTATGAAAGCAAATCAATTCATGACCACAATTTATTAATGGGGAGTATTTGTACATGGGTTTTCCCCATTTGGGGTCTTGGTGTAGCTTGTGGAAGGTCAAGTATTGAAACAGGGGGGTTCAACCGAAAAGCATGAAATGCATATAGGGGGCTGAACTTGAAAAGCTTTGCTTCCTTCAGCCCCTTCTCGAACTTGCACTTCATCACAGTGTGCTATTTTTTGTTTTTATTTTTTAACATATACTGTTTGTTTTTATGTTTGTGCTTGTTTGAGACAAATAAAAATCAAATCAAATCATATAGATGCACAACATTTATAAGGAGGGGGAAAATTCGCAGTGATGTTTAAGAACTAAAGCACCGGATGTGTTCGTCCGAGCCTTCAAAATTCCATCAGTCCGATCCATTGTTCCGAGCATCATGTCGGCTTTCTTTTTAATATGCCAATGAAATCTGGTTGATTCGATTCAGACGTGGCCCCATGCCGAGCCCGCGGCGAAGACCAGCAGCTGCTTTAATAGTTTCTGACAAGGAAATCAAAGATCAAGATGGAGTGCTGTACTAAATGGCAGGTCTTTATAATTACAGGGCAGGTGGGCTTCAGCCAGGCAGAAATAGTGGCTCGATTGGTAGCTGCATGGAATTTGGCTTAATAATTAATGAAGCAGAACCTGCTCCCTGCAGAGGAGGGAGACTGGCTGTTAGAAAATGCACTTAACTTATGATGAAACACCAGCAAAGTTTAAAGACAAATCCTCCATCTGCCACACCAGATACACCTCCATCACCGCTAATGATCAGCCTCTCCCAAAGTGTCGAAAGGCTTCGTTAGGATGAGGCATACGACAAAAAGAGCTTCTCTGAGCTCTCCGGCCGCGGTGATCAATTAAAACTCACCTCTGGTGCCATTAATAAACTGAACCGCGGCTCAGTTTTTATTGCTCCTGCTTGGACACTTACATCACAGAGCAGGAAAGTTCATCGGTTTAACTAGTGGCATATTTCTATGAAATTTCTGCTTTGTGACAAATTAAAACAACAGCGGCACAAACGCAGCTGATAAACTCAGGCCCATTTTGCTCTGAAATTGGAGTAAAACCTTTCTCTTTGAGTAAATACTCGGCTATAAAGGCAGGAAATGAGCAACTAATGTTTCCTCTTGTGAGCTCTTTGAGGTGCAGAAGTACTTGTTGTGACACAAGTGGAAATAACACATCTGTCCGTGGTGGGAGGCAGGAATCCCACATTAGACTCATGTGTAGCATGAAAAGGCAGGCTGTTACTCAACCTGTGTTAGACCGGAGGATAAAAGCAAACTCATGTGTTTTTAATTAAAATGATGCAAATGGCGCTTGATATGTGTTGCACATATGCATCCGCTTTAGGTCTGCTATCCCAGGCGGCTTTATTTTCAATTAAGTTATGTAATGAATCCATCAAATGAAGTCAGACAAATTAATAACAGCAAAACTGTGGAACACTTGTGACTGCAAATTCCTGAGAGAAGCATGTGGCGTCTCATATTAGATACTATGCATCAGCAGCAATCCAAAACACTTTTTTTCTTCTTGTTGTTTTTTATTTTTTCCTTCATAAAGTTAAGAGTCTCTTGACTCAGAAATGTGTAGTGCTGCTTCATGACTTTGCTACAAACTGCTTATACAGTGCCTATAAAAAAGTATTTACTCCCTGGAAGTTTTCTCCTTTGGTTGCTCTTCAGCAAATCGTGGTCATGATAATTTGGCTTTTTTGACAATAATTTACAAAAAAAAAAGACTCTTTCATGTCAAAGTGAAGCCAGATTTCTACAAAGTAATGTCATTTAATTAAAAATATAAAAAGTAAAATATGTGATTGCAAAAATACTTAATAATAACGAATAATAATGCATTATTATTCATTTTTTGACCCCTTCCTTTTACTTATAAAACGCTTTTGGGGTTTCATGTTTTACCACAGTTAGTGCATGTCCAGCACACCGACAGGTTGACTTTAAATGTCATAAGTAGCACATATGTAGTAGTGAACATCCTGGAAAACAACTTCTATAATTTGGTCATTTGCACTTTGTCTCAAGTATATCCTCATGAATATGAGTTTTTAGAAGTTAGTTTTACTATAACTTGTTACCTCCGTTTGTTTGTTTGTTTGTTAGCAAGATAACTTGAAAAGTTCTGAACGGATTTTAATGAAATTTTCAGGAAATGTTATATGTGATAATGGGACAAGGAACAGATGATTAAATTTTGGTGATGTTCTGGATTACCAAAAATGAGAAAATGCCGCTCGTGGAAATCACAATATGGGTGGAAATGAGTTGTTACCGGCCTGAGCCTGCTCCTTTAAGCGCCGTGGCTTATGGGTAATGTAGTAGTAGTAGATGAAGTACGTTGTATGTATGTCCCGCCCGAGACTCGTGCTGTACTTTTTCACCATGTCTGTGACAAATAAACCGATTCAGTTCGCAAGGTTTACTGCCTCCCAAGCTGTCTGTTTTGATAGCGGCCCAGATGGCTTGTTACCAGCACAAAACGAGCCAACACAGTAGTGTCGTTTACTGTGGTATACGCCACGGAGCTGAGAAGGTAATAGCTGCTTGGTGGAGGTCTGCGCTCTCCGAGTGCTTTTCTAGTTATGACTGAATTTCTTGGCTAAAAAAATGGCTTTTATTGAAGATTCTTTGTACTGTGACAGCTGTAAACATCTGTCATCTCTCAATGATTTGAATTGTTTTTATGTGTTGTTGTGTGTTGGGTTGCCTCTGCCCATGCTGCGGAGCAACATGTCCAAGCAGCTGCACAGACCCAGACAGGAGCAGGGCTTTGAGCATTGCAGTCAAACCGGGTTAAAGTCTGGTCAGACAGCAGATAGGCGGCCACACACAGGTTAGTTTGACCCCTGACCTCTGAGCATTACGCCCAGAATGAGGTCAGCGAGGCAGGGTTCTGCTGATTTGCTGGAAATGGGGGGAAACATTGACCCAGCAGCTTTTGCGATGGATTTTCTTCTCAGTGCTGAGCTGCAGCTTCCTGACTGATTACTGCGATCTGAGGCAAAGCAGACCAAACCTTTCCCCCGAAACGTAAACACATATGGTGTGGATTTGTATCATATAAAGGCACGCATTCTTCGACACTTAACTGTTTTGGAGACGGCATTATCTTGAATTCTCCACCGATACAGTATTTATGTCTGGTGCGCCAAAGCTGCACAGGAGCCAGCAAAATGACAAAACACTTCAAACGGCTTCTGTCCTGCGAGTGGCTACAGCAAACAGGCCAACCGCCTCAATGCCTGCTTATTGTGTTCCGTTTTAAGAGAGAGGCCATTACATCTTCACCTGTGGGCCGCGGGGAGAGCAGGGCGATGAGGAGTGATGTGGCTGTCGGCTCTGTCAGCAGACCGCTTCCTGTTTGTTTCACGCTCGCCGCCCGCCGAGAACAGCACGCGATTTACTCTCTCTCAAGCCGAAGTGTCCATTTATCTCAAGGAGAGATGTCAAAGGTGTGACAGATGAGAAGAGGACCTCATATTTCCTTTAGCCGATGCCCAGTCAGCCGCCGCATACAGAGAATCTTCTGTTCAAAATCTCCCATTTTCCTCAGTTTCTGTCCATCGATGAGATTCCCAAACCTGTTGGTATTAGTTTTGGAGAACAAACTGAGGATAGGTATTGCTCTTGAAAACCCACATCATCAATCAGCCATTGATACCCAAAGCTTAGCATCCACATTACGTCACAATATACATTTTGCATATTGTATAAAGCTATTTACTGTTATAATTACTAGTCTGGTAAAAGTCTTGAGAGTAATGACTAGATTTATAAAAGTGTGCAGACAAGTTCAAATAACAACTTCATGAGTTGAGAATATGTCAGATGTTGTGCTCTACATCCACATGGTCCAAATCAATAAATCAGCTTTAAGCTCACTGGAGTGAGTTAATTTATGTAGAACTATGTTTAATTGACATTTTACAATTTTACAGCCTTTAAGGCATTGCTGCTTGTTATCACAACTTAGTATGAATAACATAAACTGCACCATGTAGGAGCCACCCTCTGCTTACACCTCCTCTTAATGCCAGGTATTTCCTATAGTATGCAGCCATGTTTTAGCTTTTTTTTTGCCAAGTTGTATAAATTTCCGAAATGAAATGGCCTACACCTATAACATATGGAAATAATGATTTCCCTCATAAAATAATCTTTTCTGCTCAGACTAAATTGCATGGCACAGTTATATTCCACTGACTGCTGGTATTATGATGACTTACCAACTTGGAAACATGGAAGGCAGTGAATGGAATTTTTGGCCCCGAAGTCCAAGGTTTTGAATTCTCTCTAAACATGTGCAAATTAAATGTTTTTCAGTATGTTGGTCAGATACTAAATACGTTCATGTTTGGATTCAACATTTTACATGGGTAATTGAGAAAAAAGTACACAAAAACAAAGTTGGAAAAACGATCTCATGTGTTTTCCTTGTAGTACAGAATGACTCAGCAAATATTTAACCATGAACAGCTCACTCCAGAAAGGCTGAAACTCGAGAACCAAGACTGTAATCTGTGATTTCATACAGAACTAATGCACAGCTTGGCCCTGCTCCACTGACATGAACAGCAGACTGATCCTTCTTTAAAACATGCAAAACAGCTCTTATCCCTGGACCATTTTTATCGGTCCTGTCCCAGTTGTGTTAACTGTCCTTTCCAGTGTATTTAATATCCTACTATTATTTGGTATAGCATCCAGTTACAGATAACAGGACAAAGACAGAAAAGGGACAAAAAGAACAGACATTTAATCATTCGGTTCTGCAGAATTATTCTGCTGTTATACGTTTTCATTCAGCCACATGAGAAATCAATAAAAAGATTTTTTAAAAACTCCATGCATGTTTGACATATAATCATCTCACAAAGTTGTTATGGATAACATCTTGGGGCAGATATGCCATAGATAAACTGTTATGATGTGAAAATGTTATTATAAAGGTTTGGTTGTGTTAGGTCTAAAAAACAACTTGTTTAGGTTTTAGAAAAGATTTTGGATGGCTTTGGTTAAGGTCGAACATCATTGTTGTCCTTGTCTTTCTGACAATAAGGTTATTGAAAGATCATGGGATAGAGAAATCTAGTTTAAAATTGGATAAGAATAGTGGCCTCTCATCTTAAAGTCTAGTGTTTTGTCAACCAATCCATTCACCCCGAGCTCCGCCCTACACTTCTGGGATAATTACTACACCACAAGAGGGCACTGTCACTTAAATAAAGCTGAATCCAAGCTGAAAAACCTTGGATTCTTGCAGTCATGTGGATGTTTTTTAACATGTGCCACCCACCTAGACGTTGTTCCACCCCACAACCCACAAGATCTGCTGTCAATGTCCTGGTTCCACACACCACATTACACTGTTCAGAGGTCCCATGTTAATTTTTTAAACTGTTTTGGCAGCAACATAGGGGACATACATAATATTAGGTAGGTGGTTTTATGTTGTGGCTAGTTGGTTTGGGGTACTTGCTGAAACAACAGGTGCTATCTCACTCAACTGCCAGAGATAATTAAACTATTGTTGCCACAAATGACCATCAGACAGACTATAGCAAACATGGGCATGGAGTAAAATGAGCAGTTTATGCAACTCCCAAGAAAATTATCAGGATTGTCAACGTGCTCATCTTTCTTTACAAAATAGTCACTAACTTATAGTGTTGGGCTTGAGCAAAGTTGTGAACAAATGAGCTTAAAGCTGAAAAAAACAACAACTCTAGGGCTCAGGGAAACTGCACCTTGGTGATGACTTTCTTTCTTCCTCTCTGTTTGACTGATAGAAAGGATCTTGCTCCTGAACAGCCCTGGAAATTATAGTGGCAAATACCAGAACATTAGAATTCATGACCTCAAAAATCTTCGCCCGAGTCGGCTGGGATAGGCTCCAGCCCCCCCGCGACACTGCAGAGAACTAAGCGGTGTATAGATAATGGATGGATGGATGGACCACAAAAATCCTCAGTAAATTTCACGGAAACCCAGCCAAAAGTGAAAAAAAAAACACAATATGTTGCTCGGGACCTGAAGTATTAGGGAGGCAGATGAACAGGCATTTGAGAAGCCAAAATCATAAATACCTTCCTCTCATTGGTCAAAAGCATGTGAACTGAAACTAAATCAATAGGTAAAGTCGGTGCTCTTGCAGAAAAACCATCAGAAAGTTTCTAAGAACAAACAAAATCAATCAGAAATAAATCTTAAACTTTGGAATTCCTAAAATATCCAAGTAGCTTGCTAAAGTTCCCCTAGGTGAAGTTTTCCACCAGCGTGGCAGCTATAATTCACTGCAGATGAAAAGTTCTGCAGGCTAAAAGTTTTGCGGTGTGGCTGCTTGTGATCTGTAAAACTTAACAATCAATTTTGTCCCATTTTTTGAAGTCTCATTCTTTATGATGGCAGTATTACCTCACACCAAAAGGTCAGCCATCTATCATCTCCCTTTTCGTACAACAGCAAACATGCAGGTACAAATCAATACGGACCGATAATGAATTAAAGATGCAGCAAGAAGTGTTTCATATTTTCAGCTCAAAAAAGCATTCAGCAGGATGTACAGTATGTTCAGTTTGTCTGTTTTTCTGAATAAAAATAATAATATAAACAGCAAATATCAGCAGGGGTTGCAGAATGCTGGTAGGTAAAGAAAAATAAGTCTGTCTTTCCAAAATGAGAAGGTTTGCAGGGGATAATACCAGTCAGTCCTGGGCCAAAGACGTTACTAAACCTCATAAAGACAGTGTCCCAATTCAGGATCAAGAGCAAAAGCCACCTAACCAGACTGAACCTGCACCTCCTCCCCAACAAAATCCCCCTATTTAAACTAATAGGGTATTCAGGGGCAGGTATATTTTCAAGACTATCAACAGAAAGTTGCTCTCGAAAGGACAACACTGTCAAAATATCAGTGATAAACTGGGGCAAGTTTCATGGTAAATTGTTAAGTCTACCCCGACACATCCCAAATACTGAGGAGGCTCAGGTGTTGGAGCGAGCCGGCCGTTAATTGTAAAGTCAGTCGTTCGGTCCCCACATGCAAAAGTGTCCTTGAACAAGACGCTGACGGCATAATTGCTCCCATTGCGTATCTGTGCGGCAGAAGAAATGCAAGTCACTTTAGACGGAAGTGATTAACGGCATTAACGAGCAGGCTGCAAACAAGGACAGCTTTACGTAAAGCCCCATTTGGATGGGATTACCATCTCTGAGGGAGGTGGGGAATAAAACGGTCACCGTGCTCCTCCTGTAATTTAACTCATCATTTGATGGCATCTTAACATCCCAATGATGCTAAGATGCTGTATGAGGTGAAGTCAAATACCATCTTCTTCTAAGAGTGATAACTTGAATCAAAATGTACATTGATATCATTCAATGTGATTTACACTTTCTAAGGATGGTATTATATCTGATGTCCCTCACAAATAAACATCCATAAATCCACATTGAAAGCGTTTCTGCAGAACTTCCCTGAGAGTAATTATATTTTGGGGGTTTCTTCAGTTATTCAGTGATAGTTCCTTGTGTATCAGTTGGTGCACTGCTAACAGGAACTGCTAATAGCTAATTTAACAACATTTAATGGGACCATTTTGCTAAAATGGAAACAAATATCCTTTTGATCAGGATTGTTACTGGAGTTGGGTTGAAAAATGACCTACTTCTGCTCCAGATGGCATTAAAATCAGTGGCCAGAGCAAGTAATCTTAAAATAACGTCCCAATGACACATAAATCCAGCTAGAACAGGGCTTAAGGTAGTCTTTATTATAGTACATTGTGCCATATTTATTATATAATTTGCACTGGCTTTTTTATTGGTCTGCTTCAGGTCACTGACCACATGAACCCAAGAGGTGGTACAATGTGGTCGGTATTTTATGACTTTAAGTTGACAGCCGTGTAGCCGACTGCATACTGATTGGCTGGATGATACATTTCTTCTCACTTTGTTAATTTAGTTTTTCATTCTTCACACAGCCACCATAGTTTGGCCCCAGTTCACCTGATATTGATAAATGATCTGTATCTAAATACTTTATCTGCTTAATGGCATCTGAACCGCAGCCCTTTGCTTTTACACCCGTATTGATAAATGCTTTGTGATCTCGATTCTGCCCACATTGTGCAAAACAAACTTCTGGTACCTATTCAGAAGCAGTATAGGATCCAGCCAAGAGGAGTCTATGGTGGCCTGCTTTGTACACTACCTTATAGAAACAGATAGAAACCCTTCTGCTTTTACACATCATCAGACAGTATGTCATAAAAAACAGTTAAGTCGACTTCAGTTTACAAGATCAGACAAGTGGAATGGAAAGGATATAATGGTCTTAATTTGTATCTATATGTAATGATACCGTGTTTCCAGTGGAATCTTGGTTGAGAAGAGAGAAAATCTTTCACACCGATCATAAAATTGGCATCACACCATCTGGTTTGAGTCTTTTCACATGCCAGAGGTGTTCAGCCTGCTCCGTGTGGTGCTACAAACACTGATGCTGCTAATTTGATTATATCTAGATTAAGCCTATATGCTGCCATTATCGGAAGTGTTATGTAAACACCCTAACAAGGTTATGTTAGTCATATAGGCTGACATTGAGTGTAAATAACCTGATTAACACACCAAGATTACCTGTCAATCTTCGCCTAATATGTGACCATCTGCACATTTTAATGCAATACAATACCCTTGCAACTAATAGAGTAAAATATTATAATATTTGGATCACAGTTATTGGCACAATCTTAACTATTATCGACAACATGAGCACCTTTTGGAGTGTCTTGTACTGCGGCCAAACCGCCTTGTGGATGCCCGATCCCGTCAGATCTCGGAAGCTAAGCATGGTAGGGCCTGGTCAGTACCTGGATGGGAGACCATGAGGGAACACCAGGAAGCCTGGGTGAATGCAGTGTAAGAGTGAGTGGTTGGTGGTGGTCGGAGGGGCCGAACGTGCAGAATGGCAGCCTCGCTTCTGTCAGTCTACCCCAGGGCAGCTGTGGCTACATACGTAGCTTACCACCATCAAGTATGGGAGTGAATGAATAATGCAATGTAAAGTGTCTTTGAGTGTCCAAAAGACAGAAAAGCGCTATGTAAAACCAATGCATTATTATTATTATTGATTGCTGTGTCTATAGATGAAAGACATGCAGAGTCTGACAGCATTTTATACACTATCCATATGGACGTTCCTACAGCTCCTCATCATTTATCTTAGCCATCATTACAACATAGGAGCTTAATTCATCGACAAGACCATAATATATGATTTAAACTCCTACCCAAAACCCGTAAACAAACTTTAAATTGCAAATTCTTTATGATCAGCTCCTCACAAACCTAACCTAGGATTATGTGCCTTTGTCATCTTTCTTAATTTGTCATGAAGTACCATTAAATTAGTTGCTTCTAACTTCTGAGCTCTGTAGCATTAATCAGAAGAGAGGTAGCAGTGCTCAAACATTAACCTATCAATGTAATCTATGGATATACCTACAGTATAGTATTTTACTGATGATGATGCCAATGAGATCATATCTTACACGATTGTGCCAAAACGTGCAATTCTCCGAATGGCCACTAGAGGCTGACTCCAAAAGCAAATCAATCTGTATAGACTCCCATGTTAAAATATTCAACTTTACAGCAAAAAATAAACCCGTTCACGGCCTTGTACAAACAACAGTTTTGGTCTCTATAGCTAATTTACCCATTAAAATTCTGCACAATTAAGAGCCTGATAGTTTTGTCTGACAGGTGGGTGCTGTGACAGGACAGTCCATGACCCATCACAGCCAGAGCTGTTCACTCAGGCTCTTCCTCTTTGTCCATTTTTGGATTAGCTGGGAGTTAGGCGGAATCAGGCACTACCAAGATAGCGACAGCACAGAGGATTTATTCATCTTTATACAGTCAGTCCATCTGTGGATATTCCTGTACAGCTGATGGCATCACCACCCCTTAAACTGCTAATTTACAAGGGGGTCACCATCAGTTGGTTGATGCTTGTGTCCTGCAATGTTTCAGATGTTTATTACTAAACCACCGTTTATTCGTCACCATTCAGACATGAACACCACTGCTGCAGCAACCCACAGCAGGCTACCAGATCATTACACTGGGTGATCAGTTGAAGGGCACTGGACTGCACTGTGGCAAACTCCGTGGTGAAGATCATTCCATGTAAATACAATGGTCTTTTTGAAATAAGTGAGGTCTTTTGACACAGTATCATTTTTCTTCTTCACTAAACACACCTCCCAAATCATTCTGCTAACTTAAATCCATAACCAATATGCTTCTGACCTTTGTCTTCCCTATGTAGAAATCAGAGACTGTATAATCATGAAAATAAAAAACAAAACCACTGCATATTCAGGTTCTGTTTCTTTGTCATACACGTGTTAAGGTTCTTGCTTTGGCTGTCCTTGTCTCTGTTTGTGTTCCATGTTGATTCCAATGCATTTAATGACAACATGCTGGTTGAAATTCTCCGAATAAATAATCTTGACTTGACAGCACCCTGACTTAGACTTAAAAAAAACAACAACACAGCACTACAGATGGATGCCTGCTGATTGAACATTGGGCATAACAATATATCTCCTGTTTGCTATGTCTCTCCATGACAGAAATGGCATTAAAGGTTGCCAAATGCACCTTGTACATGATTAACTATCTTTGCTGTATTAAAACACACTCGCGTAGCCATCTGCCAAGTACGATTGTGTTCAACCACTGAAACCATTTCATGAGAAAACTCATTTTCAGCCTCTTAATTATTTTTCATTACAGTGGTGCTGAGGAGTAGATTGGAATTGGACAGTAATTGCCCGGCCTGAGCGGTGAAACAATCCTGATGCATCAGTCTAGATGAAGTGTGACAGGGAGACATCTCGCCACTGTGCAGCGCCCATTAGCCTGTTTCCTCCTTTCTGATCACCTAAAAACCTTCTGGGATTGTGGTCAGTGCAAGGTCAGCATGGCGGCCTTTTAGGATGGCAAAATGCCGGCAGCAATCTGCACGAGATGTTGATAACCTTGTCGCCGGCATTGCAACTGTCCTTAAGCGTGTCCGATTGTGAGTGGCTGTCACATTGCGGTGCACTTTACCATTTTCCTGGAGCTGCCACTGGAACTAAAGGGGGCAGCTCCTGCAGGTTTAAGAAGGATGTGTTCAGCACAGCTTGTGAGGCTGCTGTTAGGATTATCTTTCTTTTTTTTTTTCTCCCCTCATCTGCGCTGTGATAGAAAAGCTTCTCCAAATGTACTATCGTGAGCAGTGCTGCCAATCAATACGGCTCTCTCTGCGAGAGGTAAAAACGGGGTCTCTGCTGTCAGTTCAGCTTCAATCCCCCTGTGCCTGTCCTAAAATCTCCATTGATCCTTCCCCTGTTGACCAGTTTCATGTGGGATGCCAGAAATAAGAACACTGCTGCATGCCTGAGATCATTGTATACAAATAATGACAAAGTTCATGCAGAATAAATGCACCCTAATCTGAAGTGATTACCATAATATATATTATGGCACAGGTGACAATTACAGAGAAAAAAGTAACTGAAGAATAAGTTATATAATCATTAGCTAACATGAGCTGCCATAAGCTCCTGGTCATACCAGCTGATGTAAGGCTATAGCAACAAACCCTCAATGTATTGAAATAGAGAGTGTAATTTATTCATTTTTTATTATTTTTTTTACTTGTTCCAGTCTGTAATGGTGTTTAAAACATTACAGACTGTACTTTCTTTTCTTTTCTTTTCACCACTGAAAATCAAATAATACTGCCCTACATAATGTAAAAAAAGAAAGAAAGATGAGTCATATCGTTCTACTCTCCTCCATACTTCTACACTACAAGGCAAACAGTGTTTAACTGTGTGGAGTCGTAATTGGCAAAGCACTAAGAAATCATCTGAATTTATCAGTATAAGTTCAGTGTTGATCAACGTTACAGTGTTTGGGGTAAATTTACAATAAATGAAGATTTACAATCTGTGTTTCCACAAATTCTGCCTGATGGGCTGATGTATTTCTTAGGTGAAAGGTCTTTCTGATTAATCGATGAAAAGGTTGTGCATGTCATCTACAAGGTCAACTACATGCTAATAGTGTTATCTAATAAATCTCTTCCATGATTTAACAATGCTATAGTTAAATATTGGTTAGATTTATTAAAAAAAAAAGAAAAGAAAAAAAAGACTATTTGCTTAGGTTTAAAGATTATGTTTTGTGTTTAAATTAAGTTAGTTATTAATTTAAGTTAGGGGATCTTCATCATCATGATTGTAATTCTAAAC